>ARYC01001107.1:0-24389 GCA_000711775.1 Oxytricha trifallax | reverse complement strand
GGTACTTCCCAATAAGAGAGAAGTGGACTAATGGCTCTGTTTAGTGGGATGTCTGGGCGGTAGAAGCAATTATTTTAGAGTGCGATATGGAAAGTATGTCTTACTTCGGAAAAAAGCAAGAAAAGTAATCAATAAGCATGGCTGTTAAACATATAAAGCAGGAAGATGTATGCACTTAGATTAAGAAAATGGTTGAGATGATCATAGTAAGAGCTCCAGCATATCCAAGATCATCATTAGAAGATATACTTGAAACATTAAAGAGAGCTAAGTTCAAGAGATACCATAAAGATAAGCAGATAAAATTTGTTTGAATTAATGACATTTATACTCATTAAATATACATTAAATTCGCATCAAACCTGCGTTTTCTCTACTAACCCCAATAAGACCCCAACTATACCCTACAAATCAAAGCACTTATAAACCTCACTAAGGGGTTTTGGGGTTTTGAATGTAGTATAGATTACTCAATATATTTATAGAATTATTAATTAGTAGATTTTAGATAACTAACATTAAATTTATATAATAAAATAACCTAATAGATAAAAAATTGTAAACATCACATTATATAAGTCAAACTAAAGTTATTTCTTAGATTTTAAAATAATCATCATTCATATTTTTATTTTATACCATACTTTCATTTATAGTTTATTTATTGCTTTATAATTTTTAACGCTATAAAAATTTATATGGTTACCTATTTTTTGAAAATCTTACCAAATATTTTTACCTTAAAAAATTATAATATCGATAAGGGCTAAGAGTTATAATTAATGATCTAATTTTATCTATATAAGGGAATATAAGCATCAAAGAACCAGATCAGGATTTACAGGATTCTAAAAAATCATATATATTATAAGTGCATGCAAGACTCAATGAAATTTATTAATTAAGTGTATTTGAAATGTTTATTTAATTTTTATAAGTTTACCTATATATGTATGTCAAACTCTATCTATTAGACTTTTGAAAATTAAAATATTTTTATTAAAATTTATACTTAAGATGCCATAGTGTATGAAGAATGAATAAGAGATAATAAATACAGACGAAATGTTTGTAAAAAAGTTACACTTTATCAAGTATGTAATAACTAAGGTAAAATTATATGAAGAATTTCTAAAAAGTACTGAATACATGCAAGATGAAATTCATTACAATTTCTTGACTTCATCTTGCAAAGTTGCTAATTCTTCCTCAATCAGGTTTCGTTGATTTCCTATCCCATTATCTCTAAATTCATTTTCTCTTCTTATAGCCCAGTCTTTTGAATTAATCCTAGATAGTTCACTGAATTATTGTGCTCCTATATTTTTTTTATATTATGTAAGTAATGACAAAAAGAAATGAACACTTCATTTAT
The DNA here is from genome assembly GCA_000711775.1 of Oxytricha trifallax. NCBI lineage: Eukaryota > Ciliophora > Spirotrichea > Sporadotrichida > Oxytrichidae > Oxytricha > Oxytricha trifallax. The sequence continues at coordinate 23,014 of ARYC01001107.1, read as the reverse complement.
TTTATTGATAAATGTAAATTTTACTTAGTAGTTTCGATTAATGGGATTTAATAAATAAAGTTGACAATAGCTTTAACTGTAATGCATATAAAAATGATTGAAAATCATGTTGCTAATGAGTAGTCAGAGAATTTTCATTTTTTTACAAAAAATATATTAAATATATCTTCACATTTAGAAAGCAGTCTGATAATTATAAATATAAAATAATTAAAATATTTATTTATAAGACTATTAATCCTTTTGAAGATTAAATATAATAAACCAAAATTATTAAAGAGCGTACAATTAAAAGTTTTGAAAATAATTCTTTTTTTGTTCGATATTCATGTTCAGCACGGTCTAAATAACTATATTCATTATATGGTGAGTTGTAAATGTCATAAGTCTATTATTTTATGAGTGATCTGCTGGAGAGGTTCTGTAAATTAAAAAAACAAGATTCTATAAAATATATATTATTCAAATTTTCTCTATGATACCATTTTATTGTCATAGATCTCAAATTAAGTTGATTTATTTAATTCCATGTAACTTCATAAATTTCCGTGCCTCTCTCGCGAGGCCCTTAAAACCTCATAAATAAAGCTTTAAGGATTTATTAGTAAATTGCTCAATTTGCTTATAATTTAACGCGTTTTAAAGATTTAGAGAATATGTATCAGTAAAGATCTTAGCTTTGAAAATGTCAATAATAATAATAATAATAATTATATAGTATTTGCATTTTAGTTAAATAACTATTTAAATTTAGTAATAAAAGTTGTAAAATTTATCATTTTATTTAATTGATATGCGTCTATTATCTAGTATAAAACCAGATTCAATTGAAACTATTTGATAATATCTTTTAAAAATTAAAGTTTTACTAGTAATCTATCATAAACATTTTAATAAACCAAAAGTTGATGATAAATATGTTAATAAATTTTCTAGATTTTTCTAGTTATTCCAAGACAAAAATAAATAGTATAATTATCTAGTACTTTAAAAATACTTTTAGATTAAATATGTATTCAATTGTTTCATTCCAATTTTATGCCTAAGTAAATTATTCTTATAAAACATCTAGAAACATATTTTTGGGAAAAGTCTCCAAGCATGTGGGAAGTTACTTGTCAATTAAATTTCTTTTAAATATAATTTTTTGAATTTTACATACACTTATGTAAAATATTTATAAGACAATTATATTTGAAGGTAGGTTCTAACATTTTTGTCATCTTATTGAAACTTAAGTTAGAATAAAGAGATAAACTATTGCTTAAATAACCAAAAGAAATTTAAATAGAAATCAAAAAAGTTAAATTAAACATTCATATTATATAATTTAAAATATTTAGTGATTTAAGAATTATATTTAATTTGAAAAGTATACTAATTATGCAAACAAAAATTTAAAATGTCTAATGAAGTGTTTCATCTTCTTCATCATCATAATCATCTTAATTACTTTTATGAGGACAGTATTCGAAGTCCTCTCTTGCGTGACATTGAGAAAGCATGTGTCGAGTCACACTGTGGCCTAACAAGGTGGGATCACTAAAAAAATTAAAAATTTCTTTGTGTAACTTACATTTAAATGATTAATTTATTTTCACACTGCTTATAATCTAAAAAAAATTTTCAATAAATTAAGTTTATATTTAATTTAAAAATTTAATATTAAAAATCATAGATAATTTAAAAAAAATAATGCAGAAAATATCAATTCAAAATTGATTTGAATCGAAAGAAATTAGAAAAAAAATCTTAAATATCTCAATTTATAGAAATTTCAAATTAAAAAAAGTTTTTTACTTAAAATTAAATGATTGCGAGAAAAATATTTTAAAAAAATAATAATTATAATACAATCAGAAAGAGGTCTTGGGACCCTGATCTTAATATGTTGGAAATATTTTAGGGATAGCCCTTCATTGAGTTACTTCTCATTAGAGCTTCTTGCTCGATGCTACTCATGACTAAGACTGCATTCACTTCATCTTCTTCTTGAAGAGGTTGGAGCTATCTGGCAACTTATAGATTAGGCAATCAGATTATGATATATTCTTGATTAATTAAAGAATCTTCTAACGTGTATATAAAAGATTAATATACATGGATTACTTAGCCAGTTGTACATTTTATCTAGAGCAACAAATATTCTCAGAAGTTGATTCCAAATTTGTTGATTCACTCCAGTTTTGAATTTTTATTTAGCCAGTAAAGAAATATCTAGTGTTTTTTAAAAGTATTAATTTTATTATTTTTAGTCATTGATTCTTGTTCTCATTTTTCAAATTAATTATAATAAATTTCTTATCTTCTAAATTCTTACCGAGTTCTGATTAGGTGTTCTACATTTTCTCATTTCTGTTGCGAGATCTGAGTTATCTTCCACTTTTATTGTCGTAGCTTCTAACTTTGGCGCCCAATTTAAAAAAAATAGAAGGGATTTAAAAGATTTAAATTCATAGCGCATCTCAGTTGTTTCTTGTTTATTACCTACAATGGGTTGTATATTAACATAGAAGTAAGTTTATGTTTTACTATAGGCAATACCTTCAACGTATGTTAGGTAACTTTTACAATTAAATAGGCTGTTGCCTATGGTTTGGACTTTATTTTAAGGTAATCTCAATGTTCTATTTGGTACTTAGCTTTTAGGTGCATCACAACTTTTTTCGTTGAATTCATATTATATCTGGTTAATAAAATTTGAAAAATCTGGAAAAGTTTTAATGGGGAATGCACTTCTTTCTCTGAGATTTTTTTGAGAAGGGTCAAAGCTTGAGTAAAAAATTTGATTATGTACCTTGTTTGATTAGTTGTTTGTATGATTGAGAAAACCGTGTGTCACATTTTAGTTAAGCTCTTATTTTCTTCAACGAATTATTAAAAGTACTATGAAAAAGTTCTTATTATTTACTTGCGTAAAAAATTTACTAAAGTTTTTTTTATATATAAAGTTAGAAAAAAGTATCATTTCTTCATAATATTGACAGCGAATAAGAAAAGACACATTTTGATTAACCTAGAAAAATGTCTCCAAAATTGTTTGATAACGAACCATTACTTTTGGATACAAATCTGAAAACTTAGAATATCTAGTAATCCCACAAAAGATTTTAGTGACTTGTAGCAACATCTTCCATAAACATGGAAAATAAATATATTATAGATTTTTAATACATAGCGCACAAGAGGATTTTATGTGATTTTTGGGCAAACTAATTTATTTTTTATTTTAGGTTATTTATGTTTATATGCTAATTTTCTTTATAATTATTGATATCATTATTCCTGTTTTTATTTCTCATATCCCTATGAGATTTATTTTAGCAATTTGAAATTTTTTCAAAAAGATAATAAATCTGTAATACAAATTTAAAGAATATCATGTAAAATGTTCAAACTATTTATATTTTTGGAAAATTATGCTAACTTTTTCCATCATTATGCTTATATTTTAATGCTAAAATTATCCTAATTGTTATTTTATTCTCAAGAAAACCGAATAGCATTTAATTCACTCATAATACTAGTTGATATATTAATAGTCTTTCAATATTAATATATTTAAAATTATTGATAGTACTCATTCAAATTAATTATAACTTATTTATTTAAATAACATATAAATTAAACTCTTAAGAAACACGAGATTAAGTTTCTTAATTTGATATTTAATTAAAGAATGGATTCCAGCAATATTCTCTTTAATTAACAAATTTTTAATAATAATATATAAATATTTACAATGATAAATGCCTTGAGCACAGCGTATATAGTAGATTTTTCATTCTTGTTGATAGAAGCTTGAATTACGATATAATATATATAGTTACCATCCAGTTTATTTTGTAAGAATTAATGGAGATACAATTCCTAACATAAATTGTTAGAGTAAATAACTAATTAATTGTAATATATTTTTTTAAAAAATTTAAAAGGCACTAAAAATTAAATTAATAAAATATTTAACTTATAAATATCTAAAGAAAAGAATAGGTCTTCGTATTTATTACAAGTAATACACTATTAATTCATGTTAAAGAGTAAAGGTGTCAATTGCAAAATCTGCTTATTAAATCAATAATCACTGAATAATTGAAAAGTTTATTAAAAATAGAGAATTGAAATTGCTTAACAAATATAATAAAACTTAATTAAATTGAAATATTTAAATGGTAATAGGATAATTTTAACAACCATTTATTTAATTATTATTGATAATATAATTAGTATTCAATAAAACAATATAAAATTATGATCTTTTAAAGAATTAATTATTGTATTGATCTTTTAAACTTCTTGAAGCTTTTAAAAATTGAACTAACTATTTTATGATTCAATATCATAGTTATCAAAATAAAATTCTGGCTTATTAAACTCAAATTTTTAAGCCTTCAAAAAAAGATAGTCGTATTAAAATTATTTAAGATTTTTAATAAAAAACATAAATTAAATTAATATTGAGTTTTACAAAATACTATTAATTTAGCATCTAAATCATTTTAAATCAATTAAATCTGAAATATTCAATCATGATTGTAAGATTTTACATATTTATAAATAGCATAAAAAACTTCTATTATATCATTGTTATTTTTTGGAAGTTTTTATAGTTTCAAATTTTTATCATTATTTTTTCTTCAATAAGATTATGAATAAAGCTATTAATAATAATTAAATCCTTTAATTATCTATCATAATGACAAATTATATATTATATTTCTATATCTCAAGAATATTTTAATTTACTATATATAGAAATAATCTATTGGTTGTAGTTGAAATAAATGTTTATAACTCTTTAAATAATGATTAAATAATGAAAATTCAGGCATTTTGCTTGAGTAATCATCTGAGATGAAGTGAAGAGCTCTTAGCAAGATAAATAATTAATCCTTTATAATTAAATTGGTTTAGAATAATTGAGTTTTTCTTAATAAAAAATTTAAGATTATAGTTTAATTATTTTAAATCATTACATATTTAAATAAATGTGGACAGTTTTAATATCATTATATTTAGATTTTAATTTATATAAATTCAAGTTGCAATAAGTATGGAAATGTAATCAATTGTATAATATCAACTAATATCTGAGGCAGGGAGCCTTAACTTATTGTATTTTCTCTATTATGATTTATAGTTTATCAAATAGTTATTTATATTTATTTCCCCTTATTATAATTTACCTAAGTTACTCACAACTATCATACTACTACTACTATTGTATATATTAATATCATGACTTTTAAGCCCTGAGTGTTCCTTATTATTATTTCAATTAGGCTTCTTCTTCACCTATGATTCTCTATCTATAGTTCGTCTGGTCGCTTGAATTTTCTTTTGCTTAAGTGGAGATGCTATCACTTCTGTTTGATGCTGCAATTTTTCGTCTTTTCTCTATTTTATTGCCTCCAAAACTCCCTAAGCAAGGACCTTTTTAACTTTATCGTTTTGTTCTTAAGCTTTTAAGACTAGAGTAATATTAATAAAAGAATAATAGCAATTTTGAAGGATTGATAAAAAATTAAAGATAAATAATTTGGCTAAATAAAAATAGCATATATGATTAAACTTACTTAAAACAAGGAAAGTATAAGAGTTAAACAGATTGGCTCGCTTAAATTTATGACATTACTATACCAATTCATAAAAGTTAAATAATGTCGTGTAAAAGTTACTTAAAAATACATTTTTATTATCCAGGCAGTCACTTCGAATGCAAATTATTTTTAAAAAAGCTCCTTACTCAAATATTAATATTCCTCTCTATTCATAGATGTTATAAAATATATTTTCACAAAATTCCCAGGAAGTAGCAATTAAACTTATCTAAAACACAATGATAGGTGTGGTTATAATTTTCCTTCGGTTTCAGCAGTATTTACTCCTTTCGTATTATAAGAGAGAAATATGCTATTTTAACTCTTCTTTAAAATAGTAGAACTTTACCGTTTGTCGAAAAATAATTTAAAGCCAATTTTCTTAAAATTACTATTAAATTAAGACAAGTATTAAAATATTTTAAAAAAAACTGTTAGACTCTTGAATCATTAATTAAGATAAGCTACTTAAACTAAGCATTATTATTATAAATCTTAGACATCTTGCTTATACCAAATAATGATAATTAAATTTATTTTATTCTCAATTTTGAAAGAGTATGAATAGAGAAGGATAATGATATTTGCCATTTATAATTTTCATATAACAAGTTTATTGATGAAAAGTTTACAGTTTAGGCCAGTATGCCACAATAATTTCATATTTTATGTCATATCATTAATTCAAATTAAACAGAGTTTCATCAGCTAATGACCATTAATTAATAAAATTTGAATAAAACTCTGTTTCTTGATTCTTTCTTCATTTTAAATTGAAATTTTATAGTTCTTCGTCAAAATACGGAGCTTAGGATCGAATATGCTGATTAATTCTTAATGACGATTATCTATTTCCGTTTTTATTTCATTATAATTATTTACTTATCTGTGTTTAAGGTAAACTCTCATCTATATTAATACATTACTAATTGATGATATCTAGAGATTGTTACATGCTGCTTATGTCAAATTAAAAAATTCAAAAAGAAATGCATTTTTTTGGTTTTATTTTTATATTATGTATCTAAAACTTAAACAATGGGTCAAAATAATGTACCAGAGTAATCAAGATGTTAAATGAAAAAAGGGAAAAAAAAGCCAGAATTAATCAATACTAGTTTTAAGTTCCTATAGGAAAGGGAAACTTTTCAATGTAGCCATTAAAAATGACTTATGTCAAATAAAGCTTGACATAGGATTAATTTATTAATTAAAATTAATGAACATTGCTTCAAAATTTAATTCATGATAAAAATAAAAAATAATAATTCGTTTGAAATCTTAATATTCTAAAAGAGTGGAGTAAAAAAAAGCCTTATGCAACAGCAAATATGTTTTAGAATATTTTAGAAATTGATTAGACAACTATCTTCTTATTTTATATTAAAAATAAGTCCCTAAGAATTTAAATTAAATTTATTTTTAGACATTTATATATGAAACTCAAATTCTAATTGAGGATCATAAAATTTATATTTTTCCGTTCACTCCCTCAATTTCTACTTGCAGATTTATTTATTGCTTGATTATTTAGTAATGCTTTAATATACTAAAAACTCCGTAAAAATTTTAAAAATTACCAATGATTATTTTAAGAATATAAAATTCTTAATATTAATAATAAGAATGACAATTAAATTGTTAGTATTTATGATAATTATATAAATGCGAATCAACTTATTTGTCAAAGTAAAGCCATATTATAATCATCAAATGTGATGTAATGTTTACAATAGATAATTAAAATTGTATTAAAACTATGTCTCTCACGAAAATATATTTTTTGTGGCTCACTCTGGAGATAAATATATCTCAAAAACAGACTACATAGCCCTATAATAAGAGGAAAATAGATTTATCTAATAATTATTCACATTAGAATTTATAATTTTTATGGCAGTATATTGAATGGCGACTCTAAAGGCATGCTATAAGTCTAAATCCATCGTTCCATTTCTACATTTTGATAATTTTTCTTTACTTATCTGTAAATATTACAAAAATTATTATAAATTACATTTTAATATTTAGGATCTTGATTTCTGTGAATTCATCAATCCAAAATATTAAAAGAAATTGACCTAAGTGTGTAAAGACAAGAAGAAAAGCGAAAATAGGGATGAATAATAACTTGAAAAGTTGAAAAGCAATAAGTTAAGTAATTAATTATTTTGATTTCAAGAAATTTTCGCACTAATATATATATATATATATATTCAGTCAAAATAATGAAATAATCGTCAATAAATAAATTCTTAAAATATATTCATATTATAAATTAAACCAATCTCCAAATATAATTATAATTATTTTTTAAAAATTTACTTGATTTTTATATTATTAAATTTATAATGGTATATATTTTATTTTTACCGCTTGCGCCCATTTCTATTATATAATTCTAATTATAATTGTTTTATTTAAAATTGTTTATTTTATATTAAATTACTTTTCTACTAATATGAAATTTAATTTATTCTCTTTTTATAATATTGTTGAAAATTATTTTATACATTGAAATTTATTTAAATTAAAGTTTATTTACTTTAATTTGTAAATTATTTGAAAATTATTCATGTTTTTATTTAAGAATAAATTGAACTTGATATAGGTTAAAAACAAACTTAATTTCTATAATCACTTTAAACTTAATATATTTATAGATATAAATTATTTAAATTAAGAATGCAAATTAGCAAAAATAAATAAGTTTTTAAATTTACAATAATATTTTATTAGATTTTTAATTAAGCAAATTACCACTAAATATTTTTAAAAATGTTAAAAATATGTTTATTATAAGTTTCTTAGTATTTAAGCATTTTTAAAATCACGATTATTTCACTGATATGACTGATTGTTTTTCTTTCTCACTTAAGTGACTAACTAATTAAATGTATAAAATTAAATAAAGTTTAATAAATGATTATAATTTGATATGCTGATAAAAAATATTGAATGTTCTCATTACTCAGGTTTATCAAATAAAATATAATGTAAGAGAGAAATTGAAATATCAAATTTTCAATTGAAATAAAGAATTTATGACTGTTACTTTTGAGTTGTAAGGTCAGATATTACATTATCATGAGCATGAGAAAGTCGTTAGTCAAATTTACTTATATTTTAGTAATTTAAAAAATATTAAGTTGTGATGAGCTCACACCTCCAACCAATACAAACATAAGTCCCAAAATGGATAAGTTAGGTCTATGGGAATGGATTGGAATGTTATCAAAATAAGTTAATAAAACAAAATCTATTCAATTACTGTTTGGAATACGAATACAATTGTACAAATAAAGGAAAGAAAGTTTACTACTAAAAGTTATTAATGACTATGCACTATTTCGTAGTAAAAATAAATATCTAAAAGCACCAATAAATGATCAAGAGATGGAATGGCGCCCATTTAGGGTCTAGAATCAAAAAAATCACCAACCTATCAAAAGAAATAGAGCTTCGATTCTTAAGAAGTTTCAGAATAGAACTGAATAAGAAACGGGAAACTTTATGAGGCTCTCCCAATGGTAACCAAGAAGACTGGGTGATTCCTGAATAAGGAGTGACACCCAAGCAAAAAAGTGATTGATTAGTACATGACTACTCTAGTCCGTTAAGAGAAGATTAAAGAGATAAAAAAAAGTGCCTAGACGGTGGAAACAAATATGGATGCATTCATATATTTCTTATACCCTACATACAAATAATGCGATAGCTTTGATAAAACTAGTGTATCTTCAGTTAGATGGGGAAAAAGTGTTCACAGAAAACAGAAAAAGAGGGATACAAAATCTCTTAATAAAACTTAAATTCCTCGGAACAAAAAAAGATATAATTAGGAAGCTATAAAAATCATAAATGCTGAGTAATATAGATATATAATAGATCAATTAAATAAATAACTAAAAGAAGACCTAAGACCAAGAATAATAGACAGTTGATATGGGATCCTTTCAAGCTCAATAGCAATTAGAGATCGCCAAACTTAAAAAATTAACTTAGATGATGAAATGATATCAGAAGAGGAAATGAAAATCGATATTTATTCCGCATCTTAGAACCATATAGGATTACGCCGAGAACTTTAATGGGAGGATTTGAAAACAAACTGTAGCTCGAATAGGACAGTAATCGATTGAGATCATAAAGAAGATTTTCCAGAATATTAAAATGACCTTTGACATATAAAAGCAATAGACGCCTTGGACGTATAGATGAGCGATAGCGTTAAGGAATCAATAAATAATCGAGAAGTTTCTAGAATGGTAACTACATATGTTCACTCAAAGCAGTATCTGTAGTTATCAACCTTGAAGAAATAACAAGATGGCTAAAGAGAAAGATAAAAACATACGAGGTTTTTACTAGACACATTGCAGCATGGAGGAAAGTATGGATAAAAGCCAAAAAGTGCATAATTATACAATCATCATACAGAATTAAAAGAAGAGATTAATCCTAGTGGGACTCTTCTAGTATTCCTATTCTTTTAAGAAGTAGGCCTCTTTCTCATCTTATTGAGAAAGATGAAGAACCAGAAAGTATAGCTTCGTGCTACCTTCAGGATAATATACGACAAACTTGACATCAGTTTGTCTAACATCAGCGTTAATTATTATTATTATTATTATATTTATTATATAACTTAGTTATTTATTTATAGCAATTATCTGATATCCTCTTTAATATTAAAGTTTTAGAAGTAAACGCTCTTAAATTTTATTTTAATATAGGTTAATGTTACCTTATGTATTTTATCCCAAGAAGATTAAACTTCTTACTTATCATAATCCATTATATATATATATAGATCAGCAAATGACTTCTTTCTGATTTAACTATTTTAATAACTTTAGTATTTCAATTGAAATACTGAAGAAATTGACCGGTAAGGTAAGTGCCAAAAACGACTACTAATCAGAAGAAAAAGATTTAATGAGAGGAACTTCAGATACTGTCTAATGTAATTGAAGTGAACATATTCTATAAATTAAAAATTATTATAAAATTAATTACAATTCTCTTTTGAAATTATTAATTATTTAATATGTATTTAATATTTTTAAATTAATTTGCAAAAGTAATCTAATTTCCTTTCAGAATTTATATACAATAGAAATAATTCTAAGTACTCTATGATGAATATTTTATATTAAAATAAGCTAAAGATAAATTAATTAAAAAATATGATTGCTATATATCGTTCATCTGTAATAATCTTTTTCTATATAGAATGGTCAAAATTTTTACAATCTTTGATTCTTGAATGACATTTTTTATTAGTTAAATGACTCTTAAAATTAATTCATATTACTTAATATAATAATAATTCGCAAAACTATTATGCTAAGAAACAATATATAATTTCTAATTGATATTCAATAAATTAATTGCTTAATCTTGTATTTTCAACTGCAATCTTAAATCATTTACAATTACAAGTTTTGAAACATTTCATAGCTTTATTGAAGTAACCTAATGCCAAATTAATTAATATTTGTATTTACTTGGTATAAGCCTAATCAATTTTAGATAATAATCTAAACATTAATATTTCGTGGGTTTATTTATAGCTACTTTCAATATCTTTAAAAAAAACATGAAGGACTTTCCTTTAGATTATTTGAGTTATAAAAACATTAAAATAAGTTTAAGTTTGCTGAGGGCAGCCAACTCTGAAACAGGATAAGCTAAACCATTTCGGATGGCATAAATAAAATCAAAGTTATTGCGCAAATTTAAAATGCCTTAATTTTATGGCATCAAGTCCCTCTTATATAGAGCTAGCTTTTAATAGATTTTTACAAATGTTAAAACTTTAATTTTTACTAATTCGTAAACAAGTAAATGTTTGGATGTTAGTGAACAAACTCAAACAAATTGCTTGATAATAAAGAATTTTATATACATATTTTTCATGCAGTTCTATTACTAACAACAACATAATTAGTTCAAAGATAGTTACTACAGTTAATTTTTCTTAATCTATATGCAAAAAAGACAACAAATAAGTGAATGTACTATGCCATATTCTTTTACTAACATTGGCACCCGAGTTATAGATCTCGTCTTAGTTAATCACAAATTCACATTTATTTTGTCATAATTATAGAGGTTTCTTATGATAATATGAGAAGGTTAGAATGTTAGTTTGATCATATTTAGCATTCATTTTTTTCACTTCAATCATAAATACTGCCACTGTAATCTCCTTTAATGTTCTTTCGAAAGACAATCAATATTCTTGCAAATATTATTAACCTGATAATTTCTTTAATTATGTTGAAATGTTTGGAAAGCACCATTTCTTCTTTTTTAATAGTTTTTAATTTATATTAGCAGTGAAGTTATTGTAAAATTATATTATTTAACTTCTAATAAAAATGTTAAATTACTTTAAATAAACATAGTAGGCTTTTATAGATATTTAAATAATATTAATTTAAAATTTACTTTGAAAATGCTTTAAGCCTAATTTATACCTCATTAAAAATTAAGCATACTTAAATTTACAATGATAACCTTCATATTCAATAAAATATTATACTATTTTGTATTTTATTATATTCTTTTATTGATGTAAAATTATGATATATTTTTGATTGATTTTTAAATTTTGATAAAACTTAATTTAAATTGTTAGTTTTTAATGTAAATTTCTTGTCCATATTTCAGTATAGAAATTTAATATTTTATTTTTCACTAACAACAACTATTTATACTTATCACACATCTACAATACAAAAAATCATTTGCAAATAATTTAAAGTAGTATTGCACAGCGGAAACAATCAAAACATTAGATATCTCAACTTTAAAGTTATCTATCTATGGAGTTAACCTCTTGCCACAGAAGCAGATTCATGTAAAGCAAATATTACTGATACTCACAATAGGTTAGCTAAATAAGCAAATTTATTATTTCTTACTTAACTTTAAAAGACTACATTAAGTTAAAGTTAATACCTATTATGAATTATATAGAGATGATGAAGTATTCCTAGAATGAGGAGTTAATTAAGAAAGATATTTTACAAATAATACCAAACTAGTGTAATGAAAAATATAAGGAGAGTTTAGTGAAATCGAAGATTATTTTTAGTAAATAGAAACATTATTTTAATGATGAGGACTAGATTTACTGGAAAAGAAGAGAGATAGCACAAATAGCAAAGTATAGTGCAGTAATAATTCTAACTAAGATCTGCAATTATTTACAGTATATTGATCTTAATTAATTAAAAACAAGAAAAAACTATATTATAGATAAATATAATTCCCTTTTAAAAAACAATCTTTTAAATACAAATATTTTAGAGCACTTTTTATATTGATAAAATATTAAAAAGTAAAATTTAAAATCATTCAGAAATTTTTTTGTCTATAATAAAATAAATTAGATTTTAAATTATAAATATATTAATATTAAGAAAATTTAATATTGAAAACTGTCTTCCTCTTAATATTCTTTCTTAAAAATTATGAAATGATCGCAATAAAACTCGACTAACGTCTTACAAAAACATGTCATTTTTACAATGTGCCAATCTAAATAATAAATGCTAAGATATTTGCTGCTTTCTTTAAAAATAACAGCCCTTGATATTTTTTAACTGATATTTGAACAAAATAAAAATAAATTACATAAAGTTTTTAATAAGATAAACCATCTGATAATGGCACGAATATAAAAAGAATATTATTAAAAATAATATGTATTGGTTATATAAATTTGTGCTATTAATTAGTATTTTATAAATTTTAAGAAAAAGTTTTATCCTATTCCACCAATTATGTGATATGGTTCCTCCCCCTTTCACCCTAATTCGAAAAATAGAATATAATTTTTTCTTACCGGTAATGTGATATGGCCGTGCTTTGTATATCTAGGATACAACTAGACATGTGCTCTTTGGGCTAGTCTCATCGCATTTCTAAATTGTTTATGAATTTGTATACCAATTCTAAAAGTATATTAATAAGTCAGGTAATCCTAGTTCAAAGTCAATGCCATGCTGGAGCCATTGGTCTTGATCATCCGAAAAGGGTATACTATTTACTGTTGATTTCTTTAATTTTAATCCTTATTTTTATAGATAAAAATGGAAGTTTAAATATTTGGGGGAGGAAGTTCCTGTCAAGGTTTATTATAAAAAAGATTTTTAGGGAAGTTTTCTGTCAATAAAATTTTTTTATGTTGATACTTTTTTTTATGGAATTGTAATTTTGGACAACTATAAACATCTTTTATGAATTTCACAAACTTGTGATTCAAGGAATTTATTTTACCACTCATGAAGTTTCACAAGATCTACTTCATATCAAACAATATTTTCATCTTCATATCTTATTGATGTCCATTAATTTTATTGAATTTTTAGTAAGAATTAAAAAATCATACTATATCTAAATTATCATATTAGAAATATTTACAAAATATATATTTTTTCCTCTTATAATATGTTTAATAAATCTTCAAGCCATTTAATGAGGTTAAAAATTATTAATTAAATTATTTAATATGTAATCAATAAAAATTATATAGAAAATTTCCTTGACACGAAACTTCCCCTACCCAAATATTTTTTTTTCCTTTCCGATTCATTTTGTTTAATTATATGATTAGTTAAATATTACCATTAAATTTTTTAAGAAAAGTTAAAATAATGATAACAGTAATATATGATTAGTTTAATTACAAATTTATAATTATATTTTAATTTTAATACTTTTAATCTTTTTAAATTCATAATTATAAATTTTGTAAAAATAATTAAAGCATATAAAATTCAATAATAGTATTTCAAACTATTTATATGAAAGATGATAGGTACTGATTGATATAATAATAAAAAATTTTGAATAATTATATTCTTTAATAATATATTGTTATTCTGATTTTTATCAATTACTCTTACTTCTATAAAAAAGATAAAAATTAATTATATTACTATTATAATATAGTAATTTTATAGCTAAATTTCAATTAAAAGTAAATCAATATTAATATATTATAAATAAGTAAAAGAAATTAGGAACAAGATGATAATCATTATTCTTCTTTTTCTTTCAAATTTATAAAATTTTAATTGGTAATATGTGGTAATAATTTTAATTTAATGTATTTATATTCTTTAGATAGAAGAATTACATTTAAAATTTTATTACAAATAAATTTAGTCTTGAGCTATATAAATATCTTTATTGATATTTTTATATTGTAGAAATTATAATTAATTAAATAACTAGTATTTCAAATTAGTGGCAGTTAAAGTTGGCCAATTTGAACGATCTTGGTCTTATTCGATAAAGAATTTAAAATTAGCTGGACTTTGTTATTGGCGGTACTATTTTATCGAATCACTGGAAGGAGATAACTCGACTTTAATGTGCAGGTACAATTTAATGAATTTAGTTGAGTTTAATTAAAGTCGAGTTATCTCCTTCCAGTGATTCGATAAAATAGTACCGCCAATAACAAAGTCCAGCTAATTTTAAATTCTTTATCGAATAAGACCAAGATCGTTCAAATTGGCCAACTTTAACTGCCACTAATTTGAAATACTAGTTATTTAATTAATTATAATTTTTTTCTAAATTCAATTGTATTTCTACAATATTATTAAAATCATAAAAGTAAGGGAAAAGTTTGTAAACCTCTAAAGCTCCTTAAGAACTGAAAAAAATATATATTATATTTTTAGCTGAAATTTTATAATATAAAATTTCTCATTAAAGTTCTAGATAAATATACTAAAAAATATAAGTGTGTTTGCAAAAATTGCAATTTAAAGTTAACAATTGTCATGTAAATATTTGATAAAATTAACAAATAATGTTGATACTATCAGATACTTTAATGATATCCCAAGAAGATTCATCAATATAAGTAAAGTGAATTATTAGAATAAATTTAACTATATATAAAAACCTGTATCGTAAACATAATACATTATCAGAATAAAATATTAAATTTATACAATTCAATTTGTATCCTTACATTTATGAAAGATATTATAAGTTAGTTATTTAAAGCTATTTTTATAGATTAAATTCGACATTTAGCTAATATTTAATTGAAGTTTAATTGTGCGTATTATGATAAATAAAAGGGTTTATAAGTAATTAATTTCAAAGTTTATTTGTGAATATTGAATCATTTTCTTATACCAACACATTAATCTACAGTTTTAGTTGACTAATGTATGTATAATTTTAGTAATGAATAATCTAAATTATTTTTTTAAAAAAATCTTTTATATAAAGCAAGGCGTCTTCAGAATTTTTTTGCTACTATAATTTTTCACTGACCTTCTAGCTTTTTATCTAAATAACAGCATCTTTTAAAAACTAAGAGGACTTCTAATTATTAGTATTTTATTATAGACATTCATATTAATTAAAGTGAAAATATATTGATGTAGTAAATATATAGAATTAATACTAATTTTTATAGTGATAATCATGATATAGAAGTCTTCAAGACCTTTCTATTTTCAAAGTGCCTTTGTAAATACCAAAATCTACTAAATTAGATATTCCATTTCCTTTTATGTGAGATAAATAGTGATTTTTCAGATTTACGTGTTCTCTGTTCTAACATGCCTGGTATTCTGTGAAATTTAATTTTCTATATATTTATGCAACCATACATTTGTGAAAAGACTCCTCCAAAGTAAGCAATTATAAAAGGATCAGTATTGTGGAATATCTGAAATATTCTTCTTGTAATTTTAGTATAAATGAATGAAAAGAACGATTTGAGACAAAATAACTGTGACTACCTAATAATTCCTCAATAATTAATTAAAAAATACAGTTGTAGTTACTTATCCTAATGTCACACCTATTCTTCAAAAAAATCAATTGTCTTATACACAAGAGTAAAAAAATAAACCCCAAAATTATCCAAATCATTTATTCTTAACTAAGGACTTAAAAGTGTTTAAAAATATTATATATTAAGGAAAATGGGATTTTTTAAGTTTATGATAAAAAAAAGAGTTAGTAAGGATAAGTAAAGAGAAGTATTACTAATTAATTTATTTTTAAAAAATTTAGTTTATAGGATTAAAAACCATTTTTAAGAATTATAAATCTGTGTTTATTACCAAATCAACCTTGTTTCTTTTTCATAAATGACTGTTTGATTAACTAAAATCTCTTTTAATTTTTTAGAATCAAGTTCTTGACATAATTATAATAAACTTAATAATACAAGAAAAAATATAACAAAAAAAGCTGAATAAATAGTCAAAAATTTAAGAGGATACTTATTAAAGAGTTTCTTATTTTGACAGTCCGAATCCACAAATCAGAAGATATAAATCATAGTCATAGAAGAAGATATCATTTATAACAAATTGTGAATATTATATCAAGAAAAAAAAGATTTAAATACAATTACATAAATTAAGATTTTAAATGACGAAGATTTGAACAAATAATACCAGAAATTTATTAAATGATTGTGTAATTTATTAAATGTTTTTTTTTAGTTTTAAACTAATAATGATTGAAGAATTTAGTATAAAGATTATGCACCAATCTATCTGTATAACTCAAAACTAAACACTAATTTTATTTCTTTTCTAAAATTATATATTACATATTATATACATGCACCAACAGCAACAAAATATTGACTATAATTAGAGAAATAAATTATGAAATCAAGACAATACAACTATGATTTTATACATACAATCACTATTTTTTTGTAAATATAGATATAAAGGAATAACCCAATAGTTAGATAAATGATCTTAATTTAATTAATCACTAGCAAGAATTTAGTATTAAATAAAAACATCAACAATAATACCTAACATATACCCTTGAAAACAATAGAGAATAGATTCATTCATTACGATGCCCATTTTCTTTTGAAGTGAACAAATTTAGATATGAAAGAACTATCTTCTTTTATACTGAAAGAACTCTAACTCATTCAAATAATAAATAGAGTATAGTAAACTTACATCAAATTAAACCAATACAAATACTTAATTAGTATTAATAAGTATTTGAAGGGTTCTTCATATAAATTATATGTAGTAATAAATTTATATTAGAAAGATGGAATCTATTTCATATCAATTGGTGCTCAATTTCTAATTAATAAGATAAGAAAGCTTAGAAACTATATTCATTTAGCAAATAATATGAAATGTGGGTATAAGCAGAACTCAATGAACAGAGGAATTATATAATAAATAAAAAAAGACATGTTAAATGAACAAAAGGAATGAGCAAATTATTTATCAAACGAATAATTAATTATTTAGATTAAGTTAATATATAAGTGATTAAGACACTCAATATTTATAGAAAGAAGGAGAAAAGGCATTGTTTTGAATATATATATTCTTTAATATATACAAAAACAAAAACTCGAAAAGATTTTATTCTGACAGATGAGTCAGAAGTCCACTACTTAAATACTAAATGAGCTTATCTCCTTATATTTAAAGAATATGATCGACAACAGATATTCCCAAAAGTAACTATGTGGATTAATTATTTTTATTTTTATTTTTATTATTAATTATAATTTTAGCTTGATAATTTATAATTATTTCCTTTTTATCTTCTGTAGTATACTAAGATATTAATTTATTGTTTTTCGTTGTATTTTTTGAAGATAGTTATTTAAACATCAACTTCAATTTAATTAATTATTCTTTAAAAGAAACATTTACAATTTATAAAAAATTTAAGCTAGATAAAGATTATAAACCAATAACATTTCTGTAAAAATGCTTAAAAATTAAAACACTAAAACAGAAATTTAAATAATATATAAATTAAAAAATAGGCGTTTGAGATATGTTAATTTAGTAATATCAGCAATACTCACCCAATATTATTATAATATCTTTTTTGAATACAAAATATAAATTACTGCTCTATATAGATGTCAGCTAAAATTAAAATTTATTATAAGTTGCTTAGCAATTATTTTAAAATACTACAGATTACTTTTTATAAATATGATTTATTACGAATATTCCTACTCTTTTTTTTACTATTCTATACTCCTTTTACTCTTACTCTCACTTTTACTCTTATTCCTAATTCAAGTCTTGCCTCTACATAAGACTATGAATGCTTTAACAAAATTATTCCTCCAAATTATATTATTATTATTTCCTTTCCATCCACACTTAGTCAATACTTTTGTTAGATCAGAGGTTGTCCACATTAAAGAGTGCCAGTCATGCTCTTCAATGCATCCTACCCCCGATCTTGCTTCCGCTTTTCGCATCTGAGCCTCCAGTCTTGCGTCCACCACCTCTCACTATTTACAGAAGATTACACAACTTGATGTAGTTGATGAGTCAGAATCACTATTGACCTGGGATAATCAGAGAAGTGAAGAAAACATGACAATTTAATCCTATATCGTTCAAGAAGAGAGGGAAAAGAGTATTAAAAGGAAGCTGTATCCACGTTTTTAAGAGTAAGAAAAATAATGAAACAAATGAATATAAAACGATGACAGACAATACTTGGTAAATAGTTTCCAGTTATTAGGAAAAAAAAGAAGTAACCTAAAATTGAAAAATATATATATATATAAATTAATTACAATTAATCTAATAAAAATGCTAAAGTACCCCCTAGATTAGATGTATCAGTTGTACCTTTCATGGTGGCTTGTGATCTGAAAGCTGTTTAAAATAGCTCAGGAATCTCCTAATGTGGTACAGGTGCTTTGTGAAAACTTATAAGAAATTGGTGGGATTAATTTGTATTCTGATGTATTTCTGATATTAAATTATTTTAAAATTGATTATGTATTTTGATAAATTTCTAATATAAAATTCCATTAAAATTGATTGAAATTCCTAAAATAACAGCCTGAAAATATCTTAAACACGCTCTGAATAAAATATATCAATAAATGATAACAAATCTCATGAACTTAAATGAAGTAATGAATTATACTGCAATAAATAATAAAGCTTAAAATCCGGAATACTTAACAAGTAAAAATCATCAATTTTTGGAACAGCTATATTTTCATTATGAGATTACTTGACTGTTATGTAAATAAGAGAGAGCACTTCGGTTTAAGATACTGTGTCGAATGACTTTCAAACTTCTCTTCTATTTTAATAAGCTCAATCATAGTTAGGTTGATATTAATCTTTAACTTGAATTAAGATAACTGAGCTATGATTTAGTTAGATAGTCGAAGATAGTTAAATTACCCGAGTTACATATTCCTCGGTGGTTCTCAGCAGCCCAAGATTGAGGTTCAATCACTTCAAGAAATAGATGATAAATGACTGAGACATACTGCAATTAAAAGTACCAATAAAGAAGAGTGAATACACTGAGGAAACTTGAAGAAGTTTCTGGGTATTGATCGAGTTAAATCTTAAGATTATTTTATATAATACTCGAAGTCAATGCCATCAATATCTACTCTCTTAAATCAATCATCAAACGTATTATCTCAAAGAAAAAGGCTACTGGGCTCTAAATGACTCTCGACAATAAGATTAGGGAACTAATGGCTAGCATTTTAAAGGACAGTGTCATCATGAAGAAGACATAGGCGTTGAAGAAATCATTACCTTGCGATTGATTATTAATGCACCGATGATATAAATAGTTAAACTCCTACCTAATATTATAATAATAAAAATTTATTTCACTATAATTTAACATTTTATATTTTATAATAAGACATAAATGAAAGTTTATCAAGAAGAGATATTATATATCGATCATATTAATAAGTTTTAAAAAGTTTAAAACTACATTGTTAAAATTATAGTTTTGTACAGTAAATTTGATGGAAATTACCTGAAAATTATTTATATAAAAGATTGTGAAAATTAGGATGATTGAAAAATGCAAATTTAATGAATTATGTCAATTACTATGCAAAATAATCAGCTGGATAATCTCTTCATCATGTGTGAGAATTTTTCGAATAAAATCTGACTGCCTCCTATAATTTGACTTGCTTAATAATGTCATTGACAGTTTCCTCTCAGACAGTCTTCCCATAGCCAAGAATTTCCTTGATTTCCTCAGATGAGATGAAGCCACTGCCGTCCTTGTCGGACATTCTGAAGACTGTATGAAGCTTCTCGTTATTCAAGTTGCTCCTTTCATTCATTGCAGCAACAACGAACTCAGAGTAATCGATAAATCCACTCTCTTCGATATCGACTGACTTGATCATCTCCTCAATGTCTGTTTTGTCCGTGTTTTATCCATGCCCTAATTGTTATCTCCCAAGATCTCTTCAAGTGACAGTTTACCATCTCCATTCTTGTCGACGTCTAACGATGCAGTATCCCTTTTCATGCTTTCCATCAAGAATATCTTTGAATTTGAATCCCTGGAGTCTTGCCTTGGTCATTCTTGGCAGCTAGTCGTCGCACTCAAAACCCCAAAACCCTTTCAGTAGTTTGATTGAGTTTTTGATTGATAAAAGTAGACTATTAGTGCATACTTTGTTAGGGTTTTAGTAGGGTTTATGTAGGGGTTTAATGTTTAAATATTAGTATTTTAAGTGAGTATATGCAAGGTTTGGGGGTCAGTTTATGACAGTGAGTATATAGATTTATTGTTTAATTTGCGGTATGGATGTGATGAATGTAGTGAATAACTCAACCCTGTTCTGAATTATACGTCTATAGCAAGGCTACTCCATAAATCTCCAGCAACTGTGAGGTTTCACTGTCTATTAGCATTGAATTTAATAAGATAGCATCTTAATTCTAAGCCTAAGAGACTCTTAAAATTTTAGCAGTATCATATTGAATATCTTATTAATGATAAGACTCTTAAATACTGGGCTCATTTCTCTCTAGCCTAGAGGGCTGTGATGTTTCATCGCCAATTACCTGAGCTTCACATATCTGCTTAATCGATAGCTAACATATATAAAAAGAACGGAATATCTTACAAGACAGTCAATCGCATTAAGAGAGAGTGATTGACTTTAATGTTCCATTTTATAAGACTAATTTAAATTATATATTCGATTAAATGCAGAGGTCATAAGAGCATAATATAAATTTCATACACGTTGATGAAGCTGTATTTACATTCAATACCTTTATATCAAGGTCTTGGTACAAGAGGTATAGTGATATAGAAGTTTATGACTAAAAGGTTAAGATTTAAACTCATGCAATTCTTGGAGGAATAAGTGAAGATAGTGGCCTCGAGACTTATGTTATTCACCCTCGTTCTATAAAGACGGAATAATATATTAAATTCTTGCAATAACTCAGAGAGATAAGTTACGCTGACTAAGAGATTATTCTATTCGTTGATAACTTGTCAGTTCATAAAACTAAAGACTCAAGGAAGGAATATGAAAGTCTAAATATAACTCCTGTATTTAATGTTCCTTACAGCCCTTAGTTCAATGTAATTGAATTATATTGGGGATTATTGAAAGGTCATTATAAGAAATTGCTGCTCTACCATCTGATGCATGATTTAAAGATAGATACATTCGATTTATTAAGAGTGCTGCTAAGAGAGTCAGCGATGAGAAAGCTAAAGTATGCGCAAGAGAAGGGAGATTTTGTGTATATAAATAAGTTTTAGATTTAAATGAATGAATAAGTTCACATATTAAGATTGCCCGTAAAGGGATTTGGCTTCTCTTTCTTTTCTTCCTCTTAAGGCTTGCTTGGGCCTATGTTTCTTTTCTTAGTGCCAGCTCCCGCATCTATGTTCATCTCTTCTGGCTTTTATAAATCTTTTATAAATCTTTGAAGAGGCTCTTACTAAATTCATGTTTTACTTGAGACTTTCTCTCTCTGTTTAATTTGCTGCGCTCTTTCATCAAGTATATAGCAGCACTAGGTTTTTCTATAAAGTTAGAAGACTAAGCTTACTTGAGATGAAAGGATGCTTTTAAAGTTCCTACAGCCAGGTATCACTTATTTTAATACCTTGCTTCTCTTTTTCTTCAGGAGAGATGCTGTATCGTTTCTTGTGCGCTTCTTAAATAACTTCATTTAAGTACTCAGGTTTCAGAGTTGCAAGAACACCAAAGAAGAAGTTTCTCTCTGGCAACTTATTAGAGAGCTGTAGCTTTGATGGAAGGTAGAGAGCTACGTCCGGATCACTCATAGCATCGTCATATAGGTTTGTCACTGATATGTCAGGGTAGTTAGGTATCTCTATCATCCTAATTTCATTAGACTAAAAGCTTTTTTCTCTTCACTCAGTAAGGCTTTTAAGAATGAGATTTTAGTTCCCTCCTAAGTCGGCAAGAACAATCCAACTATCATGGATTTATTAATCTTACTTAAGAACTTACCTTGCTATAACAAAAATCTATAAAGGTCCTCTTTACTTCGAAATTTTCCTATTAAATCTTGAGATTAAATTCTCTTCATTTCATCATTCATAGACTCCATCTTACT
>ARYC01001106.1:0-17991 GCA_000711775.1 Oxytricha trifallax | reverse complement strand
ATCTTTTTTTGAGGCCAATTTTTCATACAAATTCAGAATCGAATCCAAGAGTGTGGCGTTATCTACCTGGGAAATGTAGTTTTCGACGAGCTTGCTCTAAAAACGAAAAGATTTCTGCAGAAACGAGCATGGGATAACACCTTAAAATGTCCTCAAAGTTTCAATATTTTTCTATCTTTTTTTGAGGCCAATTTTTCACACAAATTCAGAATGATCCAAGAGTGGCGTTTTCTACCCGGGAAATATAGTTTTCGACGAGCTTGCTCTTAAAACGAAAAGATTTCTGCATGAACGAGCATGGGATGGCACCTTAAAATGTCCTCAAAGTTTCAATATTTTTCAATCTTTTTTTGAGGCCAATTTTTCATACAAATTCAGAATGATCCAAGAGTGTGGCGTTATCTACCTGGGAAATGTAGTTTTCGACGAGCTTGCTCTAAAAACGAAAAGATTTCTGCAGAAACGAGCATGGGATAACACCTTAAAATGTCCTCAAAGTTTCAATATTTTTCTATCTTTTTTTGAGGCCAATTTTTCACACAAATTCAGAATGATCCAAGAGTGGCGTTTTCTACCCGGGAAATATAGTTTTCGACGAGCTTGCTCTTAAAACGAAAAGATTTCTGCATGAACGAGCATGGGATGGCACCTTAAAATGTCCTCAAAGTTTCAATATTTTTCAATCTTTTTTTGAGGCCAATTTTTCACACAAATTCAGAATGATCCAAGAGTGGCGTTATCTACCCGAGAAATGTAGTTTTCGATGAGCTTGCTCTAAAAACGAAAAGATTTCTGCAGAAACGAGCAATGGATGCACCGTAAAATGTCCTCAAAGTTTTCAATATTTTTCGATCTTTTTTTGAGGCCAATTTTTCATACAAATTCAGAATGATCCAAGAGTGTGGCGTTATCTACCTGGGAAATGTAGTTTTCGACGAGCTTGCTCTAAAAACGAAAAGATTTCTGCAGAAACGAGCATGGGATAACACCTTAAAATGTCCTCAAAGTTTCAATATTTTTCTATCTTTTTTTGAGGCCAATTTTTCACACAAATTCAGAATGATCCAAGAGTGGCGTTTTCTACCCGGGAAATATAGTTTTCGACGAGCTTGCTCTTAAAACGAAAAGATTTCTGCATGAACGAGCATGGGATGGCACCTTAAAATGTCCTCAAAGTTTCAATTTTTTTCAATCTTTTTTTTTTGAGGGCCAATTTTTCATACAAATTCAGAATTGATCCAAGAGTGTGGCGTTATCTACCTGGGAAATGTAGTTTTCGACGAGCTTGCTCTAAAAACGAAAAGATTTCTGCAGAAACGAGCATGGGATAACACCTTAAAATGTCCTCAAAGTTTCAATATTTTTCTATCTTTTTTTGAGGCCAATTTTTCACACAAATTCAGAATGATCCAAGAGTGGCGTTTTCTACCCGGGAAATATAGTTTTCGACGAGCTTGCTCTTAAAACGAAAAGATTTCTGCATGAACGAGCATGGGATGGCACCTTAAAATGTCCTCAAAGTTTCAATATTTTTCAATCTTTTTTTGAGGCCAATTTTTCACACAAATTCAGAATGATCCAAGAGTGGCGTTATCTACCCGAGAAATGTAGTTTTCGATGAGCTTGCTCTAAAAACGAAAAGATTTCTGCAGAAACGAGCAATGGATGCACCGTAAAATGTCCTCAAAGTTTCAATATTTTTCCATCTGTTTTTGAGGCCAATTTTTCACACAAATTCAGAATGATCCAAGAGTTGCGTTTTCTACCCGGGAAATGTAGTTTTCGACGAGCTTGCTCTTAAAACGAAAAGATTTCTGCATGAACGAGCATGGGATGGCACCTTAAAATGTCCTCAAAGTTTCAATTTTTTCAATCTTTTTTTGAGGCCAATTTTTCACTCAAATTCTGAATGACATGTGTGGCATTTTCTAACATATAAGTGTAAAGTGTTATGAGTAGTATTTTGGTCAAGTGACCATGTTACTATTATGAATGACTGTAATCACGATTCTTGCTATTTATTGGTCAAGGAATTTCATTACGATACTTAGACTTACCACTGACCATTCCTTCACTGAGTTGCATTTGAGTACGAATCTAATATAATTGCCCACATTAAGAACATCCTTTGCCAAGTGCTTACCAGCATCTCTGTTGATACTCATTTTTACAGTCTTCAAAGATACTTATCCTTAAGAGGAGCTTCTAAAACCTAGCTCAATCAACTAGCAGCCTCAGTGGACATTTAGAAAAGAAGTTAGAGATAGTAGAAGTTAAGACCATGATTATTGGGGCTCTGATAAAAACTTCATTTTTTGAGGTTTTTTTTCAACTTTTATATAATCCATCTCAAATCATCAATATATTGTTCTATAAGTGTATAGTGTTATGAGTGGTAATTTGGTCAAGTGACCATGTCACTATCATGAATGACTGTAATCACGATTTATATTTCTTAAAGTCTCCCTATTTTATTAATAATTTTACATTATATGGCATTTTAGCATATGAATGTTTATAGTCGATCAGTCTGTCAATATTTAGGTATTATTACTTTATCACACAAATGTGGAGAGTAGTATTACTTTTAATTTTGTTTTGAAATCCATACTAACTTGTCCTTTTTATTGTAAATTATATATTCGGATTGTTTTAGAGATAAATTAAGGAATTTAGACGATTTTTATATTATCGTTTAATTATATTATAAAAATATATTAAAACCTTTAGAAATTTTAAGGAATTTAAGTAATTCTCACATAAAAAATTACATAATAATTTTATGTTTATAAACTATTTATAGTATATTTGCCTAGCCGTTTTTATTTATTAGATTAAAAAATATGATTTATAAATGGGAATATTAAAGATAATAAAAATAATG
The DNA here is from genome assembly GCA_000711775.1 of Oxytricha trifallax. Classification (NCBI taxonomy): domain Eukaryota; phylum Ciliophora; class Spirotrichea; order Sporadotrichida; family Oxytrichidae; genus Oxytricha; species Oxytricha trifallax. Next base: position 15,107 of record ARYC01001106.1, on the reverse strand, counting down.
CATATTTCTTCAAAAAATAATAAATTAACACTCGTTAAAAGTAATACCTATTAGTTAAAATAAACTAATGTTTGCTCAATAATCTATTCTGATTTTTAACATTAACTTCAAATTATGCTTTTCTTATTTAACAGCATTGAATATATTTTCTAATATGCCCTTTTGAAACAATACTTTGAATAATGTTTTTATTTATTGTATGAAATTATTATTTTATAAACATATTCAGAGTTATTTTGCATGTTCGAGCTTTATATAATATTTAATCTTAAGTATTCACATTATTAATTTTCATAATGTATTTCTAGTAGAATAACTTCCGTTGTTCATCACTATTACACCTCAGCTCCTCTAATTTGGTCTCTACTTATGTTGCTGATGTTGATACTTTTTATCTTCTTCAACATAGTTTTCTTCCCTTTATAGTCTCGACTTTATTTTCTCAATTTCCCTTAATAACTAGAATTGTTTGAGTTTAGAGTTAAGACACTAATGCTTTATAAGCAATTTTTGAATTCTAATAATGTCTTTGTATTAATTAATATTTTGAGGTTAATAATTTTGCTCATCGACTTTTGCTTCTTCGGTATTCTCTCGTTTACCTCACCCTTCTTTCTTGTTTATAACCTATTTATAATATTTGAGCTGTCGCTTATCGTCAATCATTCCCTGCTTTTGATGCCAGTTAAAAATTTTTCACTGCTGCAGTAGGAACACCTGTGACATTGAAGTTTTAGATCTATCAATGTTGGCTTATCAGTATCTTTCTGGATTTAAGATAACTCTAACTGGATTTAGAATGTTGTTTTATAAAGCTGCTTCGATAAGGTTCTATCCACTAACTTTGGTTCAGGAGTCACTTTAAGGCACCCTGAGATTCTAGATAGATTTAAGACTAATTCTAGATAGATTGTAAAATCGTATTCTACTTTTGGCACCACACCTGAAATTTACTTTAAGAAGAAAAACTGGCTTTTAAAACTTTAACTGGCACCAAAAGGAGGGATTCCTTAGAAATGTCTATGCTCTTAATACTATTGCATTTTAACCAATCATTTTGATTTGGAAAGTTGAACTTTGTGAAATTTGATTTGAATATTAGAAATATATTTAAAAATGCATTTAAAATTTGAAAACTAGAAGAAAATTTGCTCTTTTATACTGGTTTCTGTTCATAGTGAATTTTGGAAAATCACTCTTCCAAATTGAAAACATGAACACTGTCGAAATTACTAAGTATGATTCTCGAGATATCTTTAGGATATCTTCCTTGGCCAAAATCTAAAATTTTAAAAAATGGCTTAAAGTAGCAGCAAGAGGAATAGTAGCAACAATAGCAGTAGTAATAGAAATACCAGCAATATAATCATCATAAACCACAGTGTGCAAATTTTTTTCTTTGAAAAACCATAAATTTGATTCTTAAATTTGAAGAGTAAATCATGAAGATAAAGATATGGATTCTGATGAAATTAAGCAAGAATGTCAGATGCTTAAATTGTTTAAATTCGCTAAATATTGAGCACACTGTGGTTTATGATGATTATATTGCTGGTATTTCTATTACTACTGCTATTGTTGCTACTATTCCTCTTGCTGCTACTTTAAGCCATTTTTAAAATTTTAGATTTTGGCCAAGGAAGATATCCTAAAGATATCTCGAGAATCATACTTAGTAATTTCGACAGTGTTCATGTTTTCAATCCAAATGGCATCAACTTAACAATCCCTAAACCACTGCAATGTGTTCTGAAATAATAGCAATCAATAGATTAAGCTTGACAATCATATCTAGTATTGATATAAATAATGGAAATTTAAGTCATAGTGATGTGGAAAAATTAAAAAAAAATGTTAAATTCTCAATTGCTCCCTTTAAAGTCACACTTTTCCCAAAGCAGTCTCACTTGTGTTCTAAAATGTCTCACAAATCACAAAAAGTCTCACATCGTGGGAGAGAGTCTCACAAGGTCTCATATTATCTCACATTGTGAGAAAAAAGTCTCACAAAGTCTCACATTTTTCCCAAAAAAGTGTGGAGAGCATGGAAGAAGTAGATAGTTGGAATTGCAAAAGATTGTCATACTATTATGGGACCTTATAAGGATGATTGAAGTTTGTGGCAGCCTTGTGAAGTTTATGGAAGCTAAAACCAATTGGCTAAGCAGAGTATACTATGGGATCAACTTAGATATTAAAGATGGAAATTAAGAGAGGACTTAACAAACTGCGATGGAGCTTTTAAATCAGAGGTAGTTAAGATTGATCAGATTAAGTTCTAATCACTAAGCTTTAAATATATCTCAGAGTTATTATAAATCATGGCTGTTTATATTTTAAAATTCAATTTTCCCCATTTTGAATGAATTCGCTTATTAGTAAGATCTGTGCTTTCAATCTAAAAGTAAATGGTAACTAAAATTAATTATAAAAAGAGATTCAAAATGTCAATTAAATCATATACACATCAGTATTTTGAAGAGAAAGTAAAAATTGAAAACGAAAATATTTGGGTATTGCATATCATAAATTTTATAGTATTTCATTATATAATATAACTGTTTTAAATTTAATCTCAATTTATAAAGACACGTACAATTATGGTTTGAGTTATACAGTAAGATTAACTAAATTAAAGTTTTTTAAGTTTTTAAAAAGTTTTCTTTGAAAAATTTGAAAATAAAAAAGTTAAAGCTGGAAATTCAGAAAAAAACAAAAATATAATTATGATAAAAAAGTGAGTAAATCTATAATCTATAATTAAAAAACATAATAGTCATTAATAATAAAGAAATTAAAATCAATAAAACAAATATTGCCTTCTCATTATAAAAGATTTTTGAGAACTCATCTTTTATTAGAAGATCATGTTAAAATTCCTAATCTTCCTCTATTTTGTTACTATTTTATACTGGCTTAGATAACTCATCTAAGTGTTTGAAACTACAGATCATAATTTATTGAGTACCTCTTTACTACCTGATATCTTGTGGCATCTCCTGCTCTTATCACGGATGACTATTATGATTATAATGGTTCTGAGTATTTAAAGATCGAGTAATTGAGCTAGCATAATTGGAACCACTTTTGACAACTCGTTGACCATGTTGCATGTGACCACGAATCTTATGAAAATACCTATAATGACCACATCCTTGGTCAAAGCCTTACTAAGAACATTGCCATAGCTCATTTTTGAAGGCAGGAAAGATACTCATCTTATAGAGGAGCTGCCAGGACATAGCTAAGTCAATTTGTACCATCAAATGACAGCTAGACCACGTGATAAGGGTACTGGTAGGAATGGTCAAGGATATCGGGGTGGTGATAAAAACATAATTTTTTTAAAAAGATTTACAAAGATTATATAATTATATTATTATTATTATTATTTAAAGCTGTACGGAAATAATTATATTATAATTATGATAAAATGGCTTCATTATTCTATAGACATCTGACTACGATTTAATGAAGTTGGCTTGCTCTTATCTCTCACTTTTTGCCATAAAATTATATTAGAATTAGAGGGCTAAGGAAAATGTTGCTAGGATAGCTAAAGCGAATGGTAATCCAAATAGAAGAGCATGCTTTTAAAAAATAGAGGAAACAGAAAAGATAAAACTATACAAATAAGAGAAGAAATTATAAGGTAGATGAAGAAGAAATAAATTATAGGACAATTTGTACTTTAATTTAATTAATGTTTGTTCACCAAGAACCCTCCCTCGGCCCATAAATTTTTAATAATATTTTAGATTATTATTTCCATATCATTTTTTCATTAATTTTAACTACGTTTTATTAGTAAATCTATCTCAAATTTAAATTTCCATTTTCTGTTTATAATTTTTTTATTATTTAATTACTCATGTTTCTAATGTTATATTATGTAAATATAATTTACATTTGAAAAAAATTCCTAATAATAAATCTTAAAAAATTTATGATTTGATTAGATTAACACATAAATTTTGAAATTAGTTATATTTGTGTTTATCAATTTATATTTTTATCATTATTAAATCTTAAAAGTAGAAATGCTTTAGATTTTATTTATCATTTAAACATTCTTATGAGCTATGTAGGTATAATGAAAATTTGGTTGCAATAATATTTTTAATTCAAATATGATCATGTTTCATTTGATTAATACTTATATGATTTTTTATTTCATAGGTATTTAACAATTAAATAAAATCATATTATTCTAATAACAATTAAATAATAATTATATGATTTACTATTACAATTGCCAATTCATTCTAAATTAATGGTGTAAATTATTTTTATTAATATTAATATCATCAAGGAGGTAAGAAGTAGCCCTATATATTTCTTTAGTCTGTTCTATAAACTTATCTTTCTTCAAGTGCTGGATGTAAATCTTATTGCTTTTATATTTAAATATAAAAAATTACTCTGTCGATCTTAGTTACTGTTCATTTAATTGTACATCTCCCATATTTTACTTGCATATCTTTTAATCTTTTAATAAAAGAGTAAATTCCTTTGTGATAAGTAAATTGTAAATTCAAATTCAAATTAAATGTAGTATTTTAATTATTAAGATCCTAGTTAGAGTTTAAAGATGAAAAACATCCTCTTTCTCTTGTGATGATAGCAATGGCTCAAACCGTTGTTAAAGCCGACACCTTCTCAGACTTTGGAAATACCCCTCTAACTTCAATGCTGTACCTGCACCTCACTCATTAACAACAGGACCAATGATAGAGATATTGATTGGTTGATTGCATTGAGGCCTCAACTTACATTACCAAGATGTTCATCTCACTGAATACACTGACTTTAAATTCACTCCAGCTGAGCTTTTGTTCATGCTAGAAGACTTCAACAATAAATTTAACGCACAAATGAGTCAATGCTAACTCGTCGAGTTAATGCAAGCCTTCGACAAGAGAGCTTAATACAAGTTGCATAGTTCACCATTACTATGGATATAAGAAACCACACAATTTTAGCAAAAATGCTAAAACAGCAGAAGAATTCTTTAGCTGTCTTGTCGTATTCTCTATAGGAGAGCTACTCTAGCTACAGAGATTTCCTCTAACATAATAACAGATTAGTTCACCTAGAGCTTAACAAGAATACTGAAGAAATTATTGCTGATATATTTGGTGTGGAAGTCTTCAGAACAACTAACTATTACAGGAAATGCCCTTGTGGGTTATTATTCATGGCCTATCAGATTTTTTAAAATAAAATATGCAATAAAACTTAAATAAAATTACAATAAACTAAAAAAAACCTTAAACACATTTTAGATTATAATTGGTTTTGGATCTTAATAGGAATAAAATATTTATATATAATTTTAATATATACGAATAAAATTAAGTGTTTTCGATTGGATATTATAATATATTTCATAAAAATCATCTCACTTTCCGTGTATATTCAAATTTTATCATCAAAATAATAAGGTTTAGTAAAAATTACTCTAAATATTGGAGTAATGGACCCCATGGCGGGGCAACATAAATCTTTTTTTCAAATTTATTTAAATTAATACATTCAAAACCCCAAAACCCATTAATGAGTTTTATATGTGTTTTGATTAATGAGGGTAATGTTGGGGATTATGGTTTTTTTTGTGTCAGGAAGCATCATTTTCAGTCTATTTATGAAATTATGAAAGTTTTATCTTATCAATTTTTTTATTCTCAACTTATATCATCTCATTATTATAAGTATGTTATAGCATTTTTAAATGAAAATGATAAGGTTAAGTGACATTAATTTCTATTTTACATTTTTTTCATAAGTATTTACTTTTACTCATCATTTTTATGAAATTTGATGATTGCATCTTTTTAAAAATTGGAATTTATGCTCAAATATTTTTGAAGTTTTCATAAAAATTATTTTCAAAATCAATTCAACACTATTATTTCATAGGCTAGCGTTATTTATTATCATTTTTTCATCCAATACAAAAAGTTTGGTAACATAAGTAAAATTTAAATGGAAAATATGCATAAAATGAGTCATTTTAAGGTGCTTGGTAGATTTAATTTTTTCATGTTTTAGTTTAAGAATTGTTATAAATGGAGATCAATCTTAAAATTTTGTAATTCTAATGTCACTTATATTTTAGAAACTTATTAAATATGGCCAATTTATAGGAGGTCAACCTGACAAAGATACGTGGAGAAAGTATGCAAAAACTTTAACAAGTTTCAGAGATGGATATTTATTTTAACCTATTAAATTCCATTAAATTAGTTCTAAATGTGTTAAAATTTAATTAGTACTGGTACTAAATTAGCTTAATTTTAATTGGTACCAATTTAATAGTACCAAAACTTAATTAGTAACTAGTTTTAATCTAATGAGGTTTAAATGGAAAAGGTCCAATCTGGTTCAAAACCTAATTGGTACCAGTACCAACCTGAATCTTTTCTAAATTGGTACCAAAATATTTAGAAAATGGAGTACCTAAAAATTATAAGATGATATTTTCATAAATTTAAGCTTCTAAAATTAACTAACTAAAGTGAACAATTAATATACTTTGCTTTACATTCTTCTAGTGAAATAATTTCTACATTACATTTGTATAGATGTAGTGATGATAAAAAATAAAAGATTAAAGATATCAACCATGAAAATAAAAAATTACATTGAATCTAACAACAAGAATGAAATTAATCATGAAACCCTAATCCCCAACATTACCCTCATCAATCAAAACACATATAAAACTCATTAAGGGGTTTTGGGGTTTTGATTACTTTTATAAGAATCATTCTTATACAAGTAATGTATAAATTAAAAAAAAATTTGAAATAAATTATAATAGAATTGATAAAATAATTAAATATATTGATTTATCTGAATGAATGTCAAAGATACTTGATTTTTAGGGTATTCAAGTCTCTTTAAATTTTATTTGAAAGTTATTTGATGTATTATAGCAAGTAATCTTAACATTTTATGACTTTTTGATGATTTAAAAATTTGTAAAAAGATTTATGTTGCCCCGCCCTGGGGGTCTTTACCCAAATATTGTAATTTATCTTTTTAATAATGATAATAATTTTTTTAAATCTTTAAATTAGGAATGTGTGAAATAAATTTTAATTAATAAAAAAAGTTATTGAAGAAAATCTTAATGTTTTTATTGAAATCTTAATAAATTTAATCAATATTAAATTCGAAAAATAAGTGAAATACAACAGAAATGAGAATTGATTTAATTATTTACACTTTAGAAAAAATACATTTTTTAAAAATTAATTTTCGATACAAAATTTAAACAATAAATTATTTAGTTAGTTAGTAGTTTGATAAGTTAATTAGGAACTTAACATTATTGAGAAATAATACTGAATGTAAGTCTACTTCCTGACCTCTCATCCGGAATCATCAGGTAATGTCACCACCAAACTCGTGCCTTTTCATACATGTCGCTTCTCTGGATTTCAAGGTTGGCCATGTCGAAACACCATTAACCTTGGGATATTCCGTGATTTTAAAGGTACGAATACTAGCGAAACCTTAAGTTTCAAACCTCATAACCTATTAGAATTAATCAGTCAACCAACCATCTTGACAGAAGGTAAGAAACTAATGAATCATTTATTGTGTTTAAATTAAGAAAATTTTCTTTAAATCGGAAATTTTTATAGTTATTAATTAGATTATTAGAGTAAATTGTTGCAATATAAAATCTTATAACTAAAACCACTTCAAAAATAAATTTGATAATTTCTTTGATCATAATATTCATTTTCATATAGCTCTGTGACTTAATGTACTATCATTATTAATAATTTAATTATAATTAATTTTCCACTTTCAAATGTATTCATACAATATTTTATATTAAAAATATTTGCTAATTTTATTCTAAAAATAATGACAAAGATTCCATAAAAGATGTCGATTAAGAATAATCTATGTTGAAACAACTTGAAGGAAAAGAAGAGAATTCAACTAAAAAAATAGATAACTTTAAAGATGGAAAATTCAAGGGATTTAGTTATAGCAAAAGTTATAAACTTTAAATATTTAAGGAATTTGAAGCCATTTATGTATATATTTTAATCAAAATTTAAATGTAAATTTAAAATTTTAGTATAAATGTACTTTCATAAATTTTCTGTTATATTTATGAAAATTAAATAATTACTCATTGTTTTAAATTAATTTATATTAGCTGAAGTTCAATTCATATAATCGAATATCAACCAAAACAAATTTAATAAATTGTTTTTAGAAATAATTAGTTTTCACTTTCAAATTAAAATATAGCATGATACACGCCAATTATTAGACTGCTATACCTCAAATATCAAATATGAAAGATATAATTATAATTATGTATGAATCTTTTAAAATACTAATTATGTCCATTATTGTTTTATTAGTTGTTTTATTTTATTTAAACTCTAAATCAATTCGTTATAATAAAGGTTTCAGCTTATAATTTCAAATACTAAATTGTTTATTAAGTAAACATATAATTTTTTGAATTAAACCCATTTTTTAATTACAAAAAAAGAAAAGCAAAACAATTTTAATTGCTGTTTCATATTATTTAAGCTTCTCTAAAAGTATTGAATATATACATCAGTTTCTTGTTTAATTAATGTCTTTTAAAAATTATTCCCTATGATAATTAATAAAACATATTAAAGTTCTGTGATAACAAACATTTTTGATAGTTATATATCAATCTAAGAAAAGGGAGGTGATTCTCTCATTCAAAACTTTAAAAACTTTTCATTAGTTTTATAAGTGTTTTGATTTAAGGGAATTTTTTAGAGATTGGGGTTATAATTTGAATATGGAACAAAACTTCAAGCTAATTATAGTATTTAAGATCGGAATTTAGTTTTAGTCTTTCAATTACGCTATGGATGTATAAGGATATAAATGAATAACTGTAATCTGCAATGAAAATTAATGAAAAATAATCGAGAATCGGTAAATATATTTTGATATGAATTTAAATAATAATTATTCGTACAGAGGGTAGTAGAAATGGAATCCAGAAACATCTTTGTCATCTCTCCATTTTCCTTGTATTTTGCTCCATTTGGCCATACTTACTATGCTGTTCCCATCTTTTTCCAGTGTCTCACGAGCTCTCGGTCCACTGACGTCGCTACTCCTGCTGGTAAGTATTGCTAAAATAAATAATTCTTAGATATGTTTTATTTAACTTACAAATTTTAGTGAATAACCAGCTGCTCCAGGAACACCATCTTTAGGTTTTCATATTCTTAATTAATTTAATTTTAATTGATCGATTTTCTATTATTAATTGAAATTTATCAACAGCATTTTTCTTAAAGTGCGATATGTGCAACTTTTCACTTCCACAGCCTGTTGTCTCTATCATTAATGCAATATTTGATGGAATATATTGGCGCTTGGAAAATTCTATTAATTTAAAATTATTATAATTATTATTATAACTAATGTTAGTAACCTATCAAATCCTAAAAAATATGGTACCTTTTCGATAAGTAATTTGAATCAGCTGGACTTTACTAATGCGGTATTTTTATATCCTATACCAGAGCGAGATAAATCAATTAAGAAATTAATAGATTAGCTAAGAATAAATAATTATTATAGTTATTGTTTTATATAAAGATGCTAAAGTTGATTTTATGATCAAGACAATAACAAAATTCTTGAAGATATTATGAGAAACCTGAAAGATAAAAGAATTAAAATGCATAAAAAATGATAAAGGCTTAGTTTTTTATAAATCAATGGGCCAAGGCAAAGTAAATACGAATTTAAAAGATTTATTAATAGATAGCATACAAAATTTTAGAACTCCCACAAGATTAAAAAATTGTATTCAGAGATTAAATTAAGTACAATAATTTTAACATTAAAAACAATTAATATCCAATCTTCTTCTAACTAATCATATAAAGAATCAAACTCTTAAAATATTCATGAGAATGTGGGGTTTGATTATATTATCGAATTTTATAGTTAACAATTGTATATTAAAAAAATATGATTTATTGTAAAAAATAGCAATTTTAGATATTTGAAATAGTTTCGAATTTTTTTTTTAAAGGAATTAAATAATAGTATAAGGATTTTTCTTTGTGATTCGAATATATATATTTGTTTCAGTAATAAGTATAAAAACTAATGGATATTTATTAATTTGTAAATTATTTTATATTCTAATTCAGAAATTTAAATGAAATAGAATCTATTAAAGGCAATAAATTCCTTTTAATATTGTAGGAATACATTTGATTTGGGAAAATTACTTAAAATTAAATAAATAATAATTATAATTCGTGGCAGTTAACTTTCTGAAAGACTTGACAAAATGGTACTTGTTTGATAGAAGATTCAAAATAAGCTAGACTTTACGATTGCTGATATCTTTCTATCGCATCCTCAAAACGAGTTAACTTGACTTTAATTTTGGGATATTTATTTAGTTGATTATTTTGCAGAAATTAAATCTAATTATCTCGCTCCGAGATGCGATAGAAAGATACCAGCAAACTTAAAGTCCAGCTTATTTTGAATCTTCTCTTGATCAAATACCATATTGACTAGGTTTCCAGAAAGTTAACTGTCACGAATTATATTTTAATCAATTTAAATTTAATTAATATTTCCCATATCAAATGTTTTCCTACAGTGAATGGTAATGTTTTATTTGCTGCATACTAAAAGATCTCTATTTATCAAAAATATTTTACCACTTAGATATTAAATAATTTGAATAAATATATTTCAATGCAATTATTTAAACTTATACTAAGAATTTTCTCAAATATTTTAATGTGTTTCCAATAAAATAGCTTTAAAAATTAATATTAACTTAATGGAAATATCATTTCTTGATTTAATTCATCTTAATAGGTAAATAATTGTATTTACTTTCTCTCAGTTTGCTTTTTTATTCTCTGCTGTAAAATTAAAATCAAATATTTGTGCTTAAACATTTTTTCATTAATTCGTATATAAACTTTAATTTTAATATTATTTTATAATTCAATATATAGTTATTTAATATTAGATAATAACCTATTTTTATATGTTTATATTGTATAATCAATTGATTAACTCATTTATACTATAAACGGATGTATATAAAATAATCAATATTTCATAGAAAAAAAATATTTTAAATAATAATCAATCTATAAAATGACCAGAAAATTTTGCCGTTCATTAAAGCCTGTAAATAATTAAAAAAATGTTTTATGTGTTTAAATATTTCTTTTAATTTTATTAATTTAATATAGATAATAATTTTAAATTAATATAATCAAATAATTATATTTTATAATAGAGTTTGATTTTGATAGAGAAGTGCCTTTTAATAACAAAAATATAAATAAAAATGGTATTAATAATAGTTTTTTAATTAATAATAATAATTAAATTTTTATTTTAATAAGTTCTTATAAAAACAGCATTTAGTATAGAATTTTACTTTTAAATATTAAGGAAATTTGTAATAAATAAAAAAATACAAATATAAAATCATAAAATATATAAATTAAATAAAATTTCCTACTTTTTATACTGTATTTGGATTATAAAATATGGTAAATAAATAAAATTAAAATATTTATGACTAGTTCATGTTTAATCATTGATAAAACTTGTAATCATTTATAAAATTTGTCAAAAACTTTTAATATTTACTTAATATATATATATATATATATTGTAAGTTACTAGTTTATAGAATCAAACTTTATTCTATACTTAGAACTTTAGAATAAAATGCTTAATAATTATTATAGTATTCATGAATTAGCAATATAAATTATATAGAATTATAACTAGCACATTTGAAATCGTTAAATAGTACTATTGATATTTTATTATTTAAAATATAGTAAAATAAATAATTATACTCCAATAAAATATTTGGTATTTGTGGAGAAAATTGATAATAATTATTAATATTTAAAAGAAAGGTACAAAAATTTAATCTAAATATATTAAGTCTCCATAAGATTATAAATATAGTAACAAAATATCCCTGAATCTCGTCAAAATTGCTATAAATAAATTACTGCGCATACATTAATGTTTTTATTGAATGTACTAATGACTATTCCAGGCACTTTGAATTTCGTTAAAAAATCGAACCTGTGTTATAGTTTTGACAAACCTAAATCTAAGTACTTTTTTTACAAAATAAAAAAAACAAGTCATGAAAACAATTGCACTTATGAATGCAAATAGATTACTTCGTAATAGATTTAAAACCTCCCTGCTGATTTCATCATTGATTACGCAGAATTCCTTGAGCAAAAATAAATGATATTTCTCATTGGGAAAGTTGATAAAAATGTTTAGGGCTAACAATCATCATCATTAATTATGATTGACTACATCAATATGCTAGTAGTCAATAAGCTAACATTTAAAGATGTATATTCTAAAATTTAACAATTTATTGTTTAAAAGGATTCTTAAGAGTTATATATTCTACACAATAATTTTAACCTTACAAATAATAAGGAAATTATATATGATTGATAATAGAATTTACCATATAATTTATATTAAAGAATTGTCAAAATTATATTGATGCCCAATTATTTGCCAATTTTTAAACATAAAATTTTATAAAAAAAGGTTTAATGGCATAAATCAAATTTTCCCTTACTATGCAGCTTCTAACCAGGATGAAAATTACTTAATTCCTACAAAACTGATTACTGATATAGAAGGATATGATAATTTTTTATAATTACCTTATAAGACTCAAAATTACTCATGATTAAATTTTAATCTCAAAAATATATTTTTCACTTTAAATATCGAATAAGTATGCTTTGACTAATGAAATAAAATAATAAATTATTTAATTTTAGTACTTTAATTATTATATTTTATAAATTAATAAGAAGCATGTTCATCCATCAATAATGATGCAAAATATTATATTAAGGAGAGAAATTAAGAGAATGAAAGAACTGCAAAAAATAATGGATGCCACCAAAGTATATCAATGATTTTAAATATTACACCTTATAGAAAGTTTAATTTTAAAGTATCATATAAAATTTATCAATAGAGCTATTACACTCTTAATGGCTATTTTACTCTTGAGGTTAAGAATCAAAAGTGAAGACTAATATCTTTATGAGATTTAGCCTTTCAGTTTCTTCTCTTCAGACTGTAAGTCCAAAATGGAACTTGCAAATGATTATTAAGTTTTTAAATGGAAGAAAAATTCAAAGAGCAGTAATATTATTTTATCTTGATGTCTCTTGACTTCAAAGAAATCGAGTAAAATTTGACTGCTAAAATAACTTACATAGCATTTTTAATGACAGTAAATGGGAAAGATAAGTAGTTAGATATATAGAAGATAGTTAAAGAGGTTGAAGAGCTTTACAAACTTAGCTACGTTTGTTGATACATTAATCTAATGAAGCAAAAATGGCATGCTTAACTATTAACTACTGATAGTTTATAGTATTGATATCAACAGAGATTATAGAGTTCAGGACTCTATAAATGAATTCACACCCTATAATGTCTCCTAAAATATGTAAAAGTATTCAAAAAAGTGTTATGTCAAGTAATAATTATTTAAATAAATTGTGAGAAAAATTCTAAGGTAATAATCAAGCATTATTTCGATAAATCAATATATTAATGGAAACTTTGTGAAAATAAATTTTGACTAGCATCAAATTAAACAAATAAAAATCAGATAATTAAACAGTAACTTTTAAAAAAAATTTTAGAAAATTACTGCATAACTCACAGATTATCTAGAGTGATATAAAAAATATGTTTTATACTAATTCATATTACTAATATTAATCATAGACCTAAATAAATTATGATTTTTTTGTCTAATTCCATCAACAAAATACACAATAAATTTACTCTAGGGGTTTTGAGTTTGGAATTGAACTTTAAAATAAGAATCAAATAAAAATCAAGCAAAGTGCGTATTTAAATCAAGTAATATTCATTGATTATATTATAAATTTAAAAAAATTTTGCTTATTCTATATTAACTATATATTACAATGGTTTTGGGGTTCTTAACATTATTATTTTTTCAATATTTATATTTATGATAAGCTTTTGCTAAAGGAATACACGAATGGACATAAATTTTTGTTCATAAGGGACTTTTAAAACAATTCTTAAGCCATAATTTGTGATTCTAAGAATCTTGATTAAAAAGATTACAAGGAGTTCAATCTTGGAGTATAATCAAAGGACGTTTTCTTAGGAAGGAATATTATCAATTAATTAATACATATTTAAAAGTTAAATAAAATACTTTATCTTTAAAAAACAAATGTAATGTAAAATATTTTTTTAATTCAATAATTTTATTTCAAATATTGGTTTTTTAATTATTTCTTTTTTTAAATGGTAAATACAGAAATATTGAAATCCTAGCTTAGGGCATTGGGAAGTTTGTTAATAACTTCAAAATTGATTAATATTTAATAAGGAATTAATATTTTTTATTTTTTTATTTTAAAATAAATTTATATTAACAGTAAATTTAAAGATGATTCTTTTAAAAAACTAGAAAATAGAAATTTAATTATTATGATTGTACAAATTTAAATATTTATAAATAAATTGATATCAATTTAAAATTCTCGATAATAATATTTAATATGTTAATAATATTAAAATATTAAAATTTATTTTTAGGAATAAAATTTTGGTAATTATAATTTATTTTTAATTTAAAAATAATTATAAATCATATTCATGGCAGTTAAAGTTGGCCATTTTGAACGACATGGGCTCATTTAAAAGAGAATTCAAAATAAGCTCGATATTTTTAGTGGCGTTCTATTTTATCATATTCCTGGAGCAAGATATCACATCTCTTGAGAGATAACTTCAATTTGATTAAATGCCTCTAAATTCCATAAATATTTACTCCAATTAAAGTGAAATTGTCTCGTTCCAGGGATTTGATAAAATAGAACTGCACTAACAAAGTCCAGCTAATTTTGGTTTTCTATTAAATGAGCCCAAAATCGTTCAAATTGGAAAATTTTAACTGCTACGAATTTGATTTATAATTAATTTAAATATATTTAATTTCCCAGTTTCGAATATATTCATACAAATTACAA
>ARYC01001105.1:0-19642 GCA_000711775.1 Oxytricha trifallax | reverse complement strand
CCCACCGAAATCCCCTATAGACGTTATAAAGTGCTGCTTTGAGAGTCAGGGATTTGAAAGCTTAAGTTTGTGTGAGAGAAGGGAGATTTTGTGTATATAAATAAGTATTAGATTTAAACAAATGAATAAGTTCACATATCATATGAGATTTTATATGGGTTTGCATTCTCCTTCTTTCTTCTTCTTACAACTTACTTGGTCCCATGTTTTCTACTTTGAGACCAGCTCCTGAATCGATATTCATCTCATCTGCCTTTTAAATATCTTTGAAGAGTTTTTCACTGAATTCATGTTTTACTTGAGACTTTATCATCTCTGTATAATTTGCTGTGCTCTTTCATCAAATATATAGTTTTGCCAGGTTTTTCTATAAAGTAAGAAGCTAAGCTTTCTTGAGATGAATGGGTGCTTCTGCAGTTCCTATATCGATGTCTCGCTAATTTTAATTCATTACTTCTCCTTTTCTTCGAGAGAGATGCTAAAGCGTTTCTTGTGAGCTACTTAAATAATTTCATTTAATTACTCAGGTTACAAGGACTCTGAACAAGATTTTTCTCTCTGATAACTTACTAGAGAGTTGAAACTTTTACGGAAGGTATAGAGCGACATCATGATCACTCATAGGATCATATCATAGGATTGTTTTGATATTTCTGGGTAGTTAGGATTCTCTATCATCTTTATTTCATTAGTATTAAAAGCCTTTTTATCTTCGCTTAGAAAAACTTTTAAGAATGAGATTTTAGTTCCTTCTTGAGTTCGTAGGAGCAATCCAGCTATGGGAATTTAGGTAATTATTAAGAAAAATTTACCTTGCTAAACCAAGCATCTTTTACTTCGAAATTTTCCTATTAAATCTTGAGATTATATTCTTTTCATTTCATCATTCATAGACTCCATCTTGCTTCCTCTATCTAGAAATGTTAATGAAATTCAAAATTATGATATCCATCTTAGTTAATTAAAATCTTAATACTTAATAGGGCGGACTTACTGAATGTCAACCTTGAAAAGATATGCGGAGAAGCATTGAAAAACTTGCTCCATGTTTCAGAGATTGATATCCATTTTTATCAAACTTTCTTCAATAAATTGCTCCTAATAATGTTTAATTATATTAAGAGGGCCTCCATATTAATTTTAAACTTGGTTTGGAGGATCTCCTTGAGAAACAAAGCTTATTTAGTAGCTTTTTAATTGAGTAAAATGTAATTTTATATAATTATAAAATATTTCAACTTCCTGCCTTTTATGGTGATTTGATTTACTTACCTCTCAGCAAAGAATTTACGAGAGTGTCTTATACTCTACTATTATAGTATTTCTAGATAATTTTTATCATTATTATAATAAAATATATCCTCAATTTAAAATGAGCGCTAACCTTTTGTGAAGAGCGGCATTACTTGGGTATAGTCAAAAAAGGTTATCATTCCAGTAACCCAGAAAAGTTGAACCAGAGACGCTTGCACTTAGTTGGAGCCTACTTATGATACTTTTGACGAGTCAACATTTGAGATTAAAATATAAGTTAATAAGAAAGTCATCATAGAGGCTGCACAAATTGAAGAGGAGGTTAAATATTCCGCCATGTAGCATTAAATTTTACAGTCAAAGTTGATTATTAATGCAAAGAATTCAATAAATTTTTCCTCTACAAGTCAATTAATAAGAGACATTTGAGAAATATACATAACGATATATATCAAGCATTAAAGAAGAATGGGAAGTATATTTGTGAGTTCTGTGAGAAGCCATATTCTCATACAAGAGACTTCAAAGTGCACTTAAAGAAAAAGCAAAATTAACGTTTGTCTTTATTCCTGAACCTACAGGAACAAGTTCCTATAAAAAAGAAGATCAAGAAACCCAGCTGAGTCTCTTAGTGTTGAGGTACAGAAGTAAGTCTAAATGAAGAAAGCTGTCAAGAACTTTCCTGTCTCTGAGATAAATAAAATCATGATAAATTTTGAGGCGATTAAGATGCCTATATTAAAAATTATTGATATCGATTCTTGCCTTGAAAGCTACCTCACCCTTGAGAATAAAGTAGAGAAATGAGTCATCACTGATGACTAATATGCTTATAAAATATATCCCTTAAATTACTTCCTTTATGATGATAAATTCTAAATGGGATTTGCTAATGAGTATTATGCTCTTTAATAGGCAAAGTTTAGAGATTGCAAGCATATTATATAGTTAGATGGCATATTACTTGGTAAAGATCATGTAGCATTTAGACTTCCTCTCCTCGAAATGACCTATTAGAATTTTTATCTGATAACAGATGCCAAAGACAAATTGGCTAGATCGTACAAATGAAAGAGAGTGACATGCCAGAAACGAATACTTTAGCTGAAAGAGTGAAAGAGATTCTAAGCAAAGAATCAAGCAATATTAAGATAAATAGAAGATTAATGGAGGGCTAAGAGAGCTTGCATATTCAACCATCATCAAACATAGCTAAGAACTAAGTAACAATAAATACAATCAAACATCAACTCAGAAAGATAAATTCAGAGAACTGCCTCATGACTCTAAGCTTAAATTTGTGTGAAATATTTTAAAAACTCGATTGTTATACTCACTTAAATTACTAATATTTTAACATTAAACCCCTATAAAAACCCTAATAAAACCCCAATAAAGTATGCGTTAATTGCAGCCTTTCATCATTCAAAAACACAATCAAACAACTTTAAGGGTTTTGATTATTGTGAAAAATGTGAGAGATTTTTCTCAAAAATCTAACTGGTACAGACATATGAATGAGCATAGAGAAGCCAAGCCAAGCCAACAGTATACTTAAAGCATGATAAATTGATGGAAAGTACGAATGCATTGAGTGGCATAAGCAATACACTCACACTAGAGATTTAAAGAATCATCTTTTTAAAGCTCACAAGAAAGAAATAGAATTGAATATTAAGAAATTGAAATGAAGCTTCTATCCAAAAGAAAAAGAAGAGAATCTTTTCGATCTGTAGTAGTTGAACAGGCAAATGAAGCAGAATGTGTTATGAAGGCACGCAACTTATTAGCATCTGGATTAACAAAAAATTATGATGAAAATTCAATACAATAAATTCCAGTACTCGCTTAAATTATTTAGACACTTTCTTATAGAGCTACCTAATTCTAGAGGACTTAATCAAAATAGTGAAAAAAATCGTGAATATATAAATTCTTAAAATAAATTGATATTATAAATAAATCACTCTCCAAAATTTATTATAATTATTTTTAATAAATTCGTTTGATTTATATTAAATTATATTTAAAATTGGCGCTAGTGATAAATATTATATTTTTACTACTTGCGCCCATTTCTATTATATTTATAATTTATAATTTAATTGTTTTATTTTAAAATTCTTAATATTTATCAAAAATTACTTTTCTGCGAATATGAAATGTAATTTATTGACTGTTTTATATTTCTATTAAAGAATTTATTTTATACATTGAAATTGTTAATATTTAAAGATTTGTTACTTTTATTAGTAAATTATTGTAAAATTACTCATGTTTAAAATGAGGAATAAATTAAACTTCATTTTGATTAAAAGCTAACTTCATTTTCATTTCCTGATATAAATAAATATATTTAGAGTTACAAAATATTAATAAATCTAATTGGCTCAAGCAGCATAAATAAATAAAATTTTATAATTAATTCAACAATAATATATAATTCTATTCTTAATCACACGTATGTTTAATAAATAATAAACAAAATATTTCAAGCAAGTTTAATATATATTTCTTTGTATTTAAGTATTTCTGTATTCAATATTTGGATACTATTTTGACTGACTCCTTTGATAAGAAAGTATCAATGATCATCGATATGCTTACTAGATTTATCCTTTCAAGTATCTATTGAGTGACGATAAATTCTAGATGGAATTTACTAATTAATATCAAGTATTCTCTCAAGCAAAGTTTAAAGAGTGTAGATACACTTAATATGGCTAGATGCTGTTCTCCTTGGCAAAGATCATGATGCTTTCAGCTCCCACTCTTTGAACTAACCCTTAGAGATTTCATAGCTGATCAAAGGATTCATAAGTAGCTTGCATTAATAACAACGCAAACTCTGCAAGGTTGTTCAGAGTGATTTGAAGCCTGAGAAAATAATGATAAACTTTTCACCTATAAGAGTGACAATAATAGATTTCAGCAGAGCTTTTAGAGTTGAGGTACCTAGAATTGACAGTGTTATAAAAACTCCAGGGTACTATCCAGAAAGATAAGACTGGAGAGATGGAGATTTTCAGTGGGATTTGTGGGCTCTGGCAGCAATTATAATAGAGTGTGGTATGCCTTGCAATTATTACTACTATAAAAGGTGCGAAAAGGATGCAAAGCATAGAATTAAGTAATTTATTGACAAGACAAGAGTGCCTCATTTAATGAAATAAATGGCCAAGTAAATAATTATAAAACCAAACACAAGAGAAGAGATATCGATTGAGTAGATAGAGTTGAGGAATGGAAGTGCTAAATAAACTTCAGACCCTAATACACGATAAAAAATTACATTTAATATTTATTTCACATTAAAAACTATTAAAAACCCCTAACAAATTCTCTTCAAATCAAAGCACTTATAAACCTCAATAAGGGGTTTTGGGGTTTTTATTCTTCCATGCACTATCAAGCTAGAGCAGTTAAAAAGTTCTTACTTTAGCTAATGAATAAATACAAAAAGTAAGAGATATGCTCACTTGTTGGCTCCCTCAGTTCAAAGTCTAAGGAATCTTAGAAAATATTTTACTATAAATTGATAACTATAAAATTTCTTTTATTCAGTAGTCATGTTTTATACGTGCTTAGTTTAATGATCTCTGTAGGTACTGTGTTATATCTATTTATTTATTTAGAAAAAATTGTAAATTCAGCCAAATATAAGAATTTTAAATATTTAAAATAGTTCAACTGTAATATATAACATTTTAAATTCAAAGTTATAATTTATTCTTAAAAATATAATGATAATATTCCTTAGTGTATTAAAAACTAATAATTCTAGTTAAAATCCTTTGTTAGCTTTTCATTGCTCAATGAATGTAATTTTTCATAATATTATTCTCTATATTTTCAAAATTATTGTTGTCAATAATTACTTCATTTGCTATTGTTTGAAAAAAATAATTATTTATATATATATTAATATATTTTGGATAGCTTTCACTAAAAACTTGATAAAGATAGCTCGCCATTTAATTATATATTCTAAAAATTTTAATAATATTTAAATGAATTTAAAATGGTGAGCCAATAAACTCATGTATATTTAAATCATTTATTAATTCTTTGACTATTAATCTTATTAGGGCTTATAGTATATATTTACAGCAATGTAATAATCAAAATACCATTTGTTTTTGGTACAAAAATTGAACTTTCATAATCTATAAATAAACTTCAATATTATCATTTTAACTATTATGCTGAATTAATAATTATTTAACTAATTAAAATTATTAAATTTAATAATACTTGATTTTAACTGAGTATTTGTAGATAATAAAGAAATGAGATTTAAACAGTTTAAAATTGAAGTATATTTATAAAATTCTAAAGTACATTAATAATGCCTAATTAATAAATTCAAATTATTTCTATCTCTTATATATCAGACTTACTAAAAAAATTATAATATATTTCTAAATAACATAACACCTCATATATAGAAATAAAATATAACAATGTTGGGACTTAAATATATTGATATATAAACAAATAATAATTCTAATAAAATGGCGAGATATCTCGATCCATTTTTTCACAATGGTTCACCAAAATTGAATATATTAAAAATTAACAAATTAAATATATATTAAAAATAATGACCTTAGAGATGTAAGAGATGCAGAATCTATTACTTAAAGGTATCCATATAGAAATATGCCATTAAAATGCCCATGATAGTCTTATTTACTATTCTTAAATATTAGGAATATATAGCCATTAATGACTAAAATGTATAAAGTTAAAATATTTAATTTAAAATTATAAATAATAGATTATATATATATATATATATCGGTTTGATTAGAATATTTAGAATTTTTATGATTGGCTGATTTTTTAATTTTTTTAATTACTTGCTTACCGATACATTTTGTTGATTCAGAATAGCTTTTAGAAAATGAGTTAAAATATTATAACAGTACATCTCAGAGAGAAAAAAGGAAAATGAATTTAATAATTGTTAGTATTAAATGTAAAAACAAATCACACACTTAAAAAGTTATTAAATAGGTTCAGATTTAATTTTTCTCAGGCTTGTCAAAAAAAGAATATTATTCTTTAAACAAGCTCAAATTTCTTTGTTTAGGTATTTTATGTCCTCTTTTGAAATTTTGTTTCTTCTAATTTATATTTTGCAACTTTATCAATAAGAATTATCGCATTTTCCTTCTTAGGAATTATAATATACCAGGCCTGCTTTTAGGATTATAAAACTTAGCTTGCAAGAATATAAATGATGCATGTTTTATCTGATAATATTGCTAAAATTTAAATGATTTGGGAAAGTTAAATTAAATTAATAACATATTAAATTAGTGGCAGTTAAAATTGTCCAAACCTAAACAATATGGTACTTGTTCAATAGAAAATTCTAAATTAGCTGGACTTTAATATTGGCGGTACCCCTCTATCGCATCCCTGGACCGAAATAACATTAGTTTAATTTATGTGGTAATTTGTTTAGTAAATTTAAAGTCATAATTAAATCCGCATTATTTCCTTTCATGAATGCAATAAAAAAGTTCCGCCAATGGTAAAGTCCAGCTAATTTTGAATTCTCTATCGAATGGCCCCAAGTTCGTCAAATTTGGCTAACTTTAACTGCCAATTTTTTATTATTATATATTTAATTTTCCCAAATCATTTATATTTTAGAATTATTACCGATCAATAATTTTTGGGGAAAATATATGAAATTACTAAAACAATAAGATATTCGCTTTCTTGAATATAAAATGAAAGATCTAAGCATCGAAATTAAAATGCAGTTTAAGGTAAATAATATTTGCAATTGAATTTATATCTAAATTATACTAGAAATTTTAACTTACTTTATTAATAATCATTTCATTAGAGTGTAAGAGAATTCAATTATTTATAAAGTTCTATAAAAATAAAAGCCAAAGTTGTGTAAATAAAATCAGACACAAGTCAATTTTTTTAGACTTTACAGCACTTGTGTAATCTTCATGTGACTCTAAAATCATAAATTATCTTTAGTCACCTTAACCAAAACTCATATGTGAAAGTGAAAAAAATATAAATATATACTAATTAAATTTCACATAGAAAAATAGGTAAAGTACGACTAATAATGCAAACTTATTTTCGCACTTTTATAGACAGACATATGTTAATATTTTTAATTATCAAATTTAATACTGATAAATGTTGATTTATTTAATAATTTCCTTATCCATAGTACTTTATCAATAAATTTTCTAAAATATATATTCATTGGAAAAATTAAACGAAGTAAATTAATATATTTTCAGATAAGTAGCAGTTTGTTGGCTTATTTGTTCCAGCAGAGACATAATTATAAATTGATCTCTATATAATTTAAAACTAGCTGGACTTAAATATTGGTGATATAAATTTATCACATTAAGCTAGCTTTTTAAAAAATATAGATTAAACTTGATATAAAAATCAGGTAGAATAATTTCCTTAAATTAAACTCAATATAAATCATTCGTTCGATGATCTTCATAGTACTGCCGATATTAAATTCAAGCTCAATTTCAATCGAAAAAGCTCCATTTGCTCTTGATTTTAACTTAGTCGATTATTAAACTGCAAATTATAGCTATAATAATAATGTATTTGAAATTAATTCCCCCAAATAAAACTTTGAATAAGCATTAGCATGCATTTATCAAATTTAAGTTGAATAAGTGAATTGTACAGATATGTATAATCCATGAATCATACTTATATTAATATTCACAACATGAATCAAGTTAAAAGCAATAGTAATGATAATTGTACTTGTAAAAAAGATCAAAATTAGTAAAATTTATTAGAATTATACTTATATATTCTTCTGATTTTATCATAGTTTGATAATTTGTATTTATATCTAATTCATTATCAAAGTAATAATAAGTTAAATTTAATAGCTATAAGTTAAGTAATATTTACAAAAATTGAAAGTTAACTTTCAATAATTCTGTTTTTTTATTTATTCTGATCTTGAATCATGAATTTGTGAACATATATATATAGTTAAGGTGTTTAGATTAGAAAATAGTATTTTTAAATTAATGATTATCATTTAAGATATCAAACTATTACTTTTATCTCTTCTAAATTAAATTAACATTATTGAATAATTTTATAATAAATAAATCAATAATTATAAGTGTATAAATTAAAAAGATGTGGGGCAAAAGTAGAAAAAATTTGTTACTTTTGCCCCACTTTTACTAACCTAAAATAACTATATACTAAGTATTTTAAAATAAATTATAAAACTGATAATATATTAATGAATAAGTTAGTTCATTTATTTATTCCTACAATTCGAATATTATAAAAGAAATATTGATTATTACTTCATGTAGTCTAGTAGGTTGATGGAACCACCTCCAAAAGAAAAATTCATTAATTTCTATGAACTTAAAAAGTATTAAAAAATCTAATGTAGAAGCTACTCTCGAAGAGTTTACAAGATAATTCTTTCTTTGTAGAAGGTTATCTCTACTATTCCTTTTCTTTTAAAAACAACCTCCGATAGATTAGTTTCTATAATAATCTCTTGTAATAATTATTCTCTTACAATCTGAATCCTATTGCTTAAAATCTTACAATTAAGTATTGGCATCTTTTAGGTATTTATTCTTGGAAAAAGTTATCTGAACTATAAAAATTTACATAGAACGAGTTAAATTTTTCTCAATTCATTTAAAAAAATTAAAAATATTTGAGTATTAAGTTTGTTTAAATTTAATAAGTACTGGCACTTAAAATATTTATCATAAATTAGTAAAAATTTTATAGTATCAAAATTTATTTAGCATCCTATATTTGAAAAATGAGATTTTGATTGAAAAATACCAATCTGATTCTAAACTAAGGGGATAGAGTAGTAATCTAAAATATTTTTTATAGAAACTCTTTATTAAAAATTAAGAAAAGAAAATAAAAAATTATACTAGAATTGAGAATAAAAACTATTTCTTATTATTGAGATAAAACTTTTATTGTTGAAGTACTAACTTCTACAAAATTAAATATATCAAGAGAAGCTTTGTAAAGCTTTGATCTGGTTAATTAAATCTCAATTTTAGCTCTAATAAAAACCAAATTTAATTTGTATTTTAAAAGTAAAGCTAAGACCACATGAATTTGAGACAAGGATTAAATAATCAAAGAATAAAGTCTTTTTAAAGTGCAAAGATAGGATTTAAAATATTTATTGATGATTTATAAATTAAAGAACAGCTACCGATAGAAATATTTAAAACTCTTTAATGAAAAGTAGATTACTATATTTTCCACTCAAATACATCTAGTATAAAAAAATACATTAATAAAACACAATGTAAATATATTAAAGTTCTTGACAAGTATCAATGAACTAATTAAATGATATAATCTTGGGTTAAAATACTAAGGTATTTCAACTAACCAATGGGTTGTTGAATTTAAGTTTAAGAGAATTTAAAAAGAGAGATCAAAGAAAATTTAATATAATATATCTAAGAGTATAAAACATATTTATTAAGATTAAACAACAAATATAAATACTATAACTGGGCTAAGGTGACAAACACTCACCCCCCATAAGGTATACTTTTAAATGTGTACTATGATAGAACTCGACCTCCTGAGTAAACTTTTATTAAGGACTGATTGTGGCCGGCTTTTAGTTTTCGAGATATCACACTGGCTAAGTCCAAAATTTATATATAAAATCATTAAATTTGCCTTTGAAAAATTTTGAAATTTTTATTAAAAAATTACTCAATTATCATAATCTGATAAATTTTGAAGTTATGAGGAAATATTTTGAGTATATAATATTTTCTGAATTTTTTAATTGAGATCTTGCCTATAAAAATCATCATTTATCTTCATATATATTAATAGGTATTTTATAAAATACCTATTAATATATATGAAGATAAATGATGATTTTTATAGGCAAGATCTCAATTAAAAAATTCAGAAAATATTATATACTCAAAATATTTCCTCATAACTTCAAAATTTATCAGATTATGATAATTGAGTAATTTTTTAATAAAAATTTCAAAATTTTTCAAAGGCAAATTTAATGATTTTATATATAAATTTTGGACTTAGCCAGTGTGATATCTCGAAAACTAAAAGCCGGCCACAATCAGTCCTTAATAAAAGTTTACTCAGGAGGTCGAGTTCTATCATAGTACACATTTAAAAGTATACCTTATGGGGGGTGAGTGTTTGTCACCTTAGCCTATAATTGTTTTATTTTTAAGAAAAATAATACTAAATATATGGTTGATAAAAACATGAAAAAATCATATTAGTAGTTGAATACTTCTATTAATTGAATAGTATCATTAAGTTCTAGCAGCATCGATATAAATTTTCAAATTAATATTTGCTACTCATTTAAGACATAGGGAAGGAATACAATCACTAAGTTGAAATGGGTATACTTGTTTCTGGATTAATATATCTGTGACTTAAAGAT
The DNA here is from genome assembly GCA_000711775.1 of Oxytricha trifallax. Taxonomy (NCBI): domain Eukaryota; phylum Ciliophora; class Spirotrichea; order Sporadotrichida; family Oxytrichidae; genus Oxytricha; species Oxytricha trifallax. The sequence goes on along the minus strand of ARYC01001105.1, from coordinate 8,916 downwards.
TATTAATTGATTCTGAGAGAATATCTAAATAAGTTTCAGATAAATCGATTAAGATACTCTCAAAATAAGGTAGTAAAAACGATATTCGCGAGAACGACCCAATTGTTAGAAGGGATGCTTGAATAATTCAAGACACCAAAATTAAGGCAATTCAACAGAAGAACGAATTTAATTTCGTTAAATTTAGAAAACTTCATATCCTTAAATACACATTAAAACTATCTCATAAAGCATGCATTTACTTTATTAACATCATTTAGAATTCTACCATATCCAAAAAATCAATTCAGTATAACATATAAATTTATGAGTATTAGGTTAAGATTGAAGCTATGAAATGAATATTCTCAATATGAATACACGAATCAAAAGTAAGGTAACATTCCTTCAAAGTTAACTTAATAATATTAATATTTTTAATTAAAGTATCTATATTTTTTCACTAATGTTCTCAATCAATCTTGATAACATTGGTGTCTAATAAATACTCAGTATTTTTTTATGATATTTTTGTAGAATATTAAAATATTCTCTAATTTTAATTATTTTACATCACAAAATTCTGAATTTACAAACTCACACTATAAACAAATATATAATCATAGATAAGTTAACTTCCATTAATTGTGCATAATAACATCTATAAAAGTTTAAAACGTGTAAGAAGTTCATTTAAATGCATTAAAATTAGTTAAATGATAATTATATCAGTTTAATCTAATACTTATTATAACGTTATTAAGAAAATCAATTCAATAAAAAGGTATATTAATCAATAATAAAGATAGATTTATATTGTAGGAATGAATTGGCTAAATTAAAATAAAATTAACATCAATTATATCATTAATTTTACAAATTGGTTTGTTTCACGGATCAGTAATTTTAGCCTAACTTTGATATTGTGATTGTTTCTGAATCGTTTAGAAAAGTGAGATGCTTTGATTTTGAGTAATTTCCAATAAAATATATTGGGCTTTCACTCTTGAAAGAAATGATAAATTCATTTTAGCAATGTCAAGACTGTTTAATTTTAAATGTGTAATCCAATAAAAAAACACAAAGGAGTTTTGGGGTTTTGAGTATTTAATATCCAAATTATACTTAGTATTAATTTAGGCTTTAAAATTGGATGAGTTTCTACAATAATCAAAAATTAAAGCAAAATGAGAAAATGATTAAAATAATATAAATTTTGCAAATTCTCAAAAGCTGAGAAATTGCTAAAAAATTATATAACAAAATAGCCAAATTTGTATTAAAAAATTTATTTTATTTATTTTGAGAAGCTGAGGATTCTCAAGTAAAAGAAATTCGAAAGAAAATATTTAAAAAAATCACTTTCTTATAATAAAATCAGAGTAGTTTTATAATCGAGAGTGGCTGAAATATTTATGGATTAATTATTATTATTTAGAAAACTTAATAATTTTGATATGATATTTCATAAAAAATTAATTATTTTCATGATCAATAATTAATTATCAATTTTTATTTATTTATTATTTTTATGAGAATTATTTATAAGCTTAGTTATTAACTAATAATTTACTTATAATTTTTTTTGATTTATATAGAGAATTACAATTTATAATAAGAATTTGATAAATAAAAAAGAAATTAATTAGAAATAATCATAAATGGAAAAATGTCTGAACAGAAGATGCCGTGTCATTCATCATAAATGTAAGTTACAAAAAACATATCCAATTTTTTTATTTTACAGGGGTTGCACCTGGTAAGAGTGGTGGTGGAAACAGACAAACACTTCGCAGAGCAGCTAAGAAAAATGGTGAAGGAGTATTTAAATATGCAAATGATGATATCTTAAAAGGAACATGGAAAGACAATGAAACGTTTTTTAGATTTACACTTTGTATATTAGCTTATTGTTTTTCATTTATTATTGATCGAATTCTTGTAATCATCTATTTTCCTAATTATTTATCATAAATGCGTGTAATTATATAATAAAATAGATATATTAACTTGATTTTAATGATATATAGAAAGATATTGAGAATAGGATATTATTGGTGAAAAACCATTTTGTATAAGTAAAGTATATTAATTTTTAATTAAATCATACTTATTTTCTATTCCATGTGATTTGAATTTATTTGAAATAATCTTATAAATTTCATGCTCCATTACGATGCCTATAAATAAAAAACAAAGAAATATAATGAAACTCAAGAGTAAAATATAAGGGAGAATAGTTAAGTATAATAAATTTTTTCGTGAAATTCATAATATGAGATTTAGAATAACTAATCAGTTAATAAATAAAAGTTTTTAGAATTATCTGAGCAAATTTACTAATTTATTTTCGTGATTAGTTCTAGTTTAATTTCTTGTGTCTCTTCTTGGTTGAGATTAATTATAGGTTGAATTTTACAAGTTATCTGCTTATATATTGTTAAAGCTAGGGATTTTAATGATATAAAACTAAAAATACTGTCATACTCTTTCAGAATTCCAATTTTCCGCTAACAGGTATATCCTAAAAAGAATATCTCTCTAGAATGAAAGTTTAATTCAAAAGTCTTAAAGAATTTTAAATTGCCTACTATTAAACTTAATTTATTCAATGTTTTGTATTAGATTATTTAAGAGATAAAGGTTATAATAATCATTGATATTAAATCTAAGTTCAGCTGGAAACATAAAATCTTAATTTAATTAGCATGAGTTCAGAATCTTGTATAAACTCCATTTTTTATTTCTATTTTAGTTAAATGCAATTGATTAAATATTCAAGTAGAATATTAAATGATTGATCAAAACTTTTCATAATCATCCTATACTTTAACATTAAAGGTTTAATTCTAAAAATATGAGTATTTAATTAAATTTGATGAAGGATTGTAGCTTTAAATTAGAATCAGCATATCTAATGACAAAATAAATTAGATAATTATTTAAAAGTAGAAGAATTATTATTAATTTAATGGATTTGCAGTTTATTAGGTAAGCATTAACCTACATTTAATTTCTATTCTTGCTAAAAAATAATTGATTTGAGAAAATTAAATTAAAATAAATAAATAATTAATTGTAATAAGTGGCAGTTAAATTTGTCCAAGCCTAGACATTATGGTTCTTGTTCGATAGAGAATTCTAAATAAGCAGGACTTTACTAATGGCGGCAGTATTTTATTTTATCCCTGGACCGAGATAACGTGACCTAATAATGGCATTAATTTACTAAAAAGATCCCCACATAATTAAAGTCACGTTATATCGGTCCAGAGATGCGATAAAATACTGCCGCCATTAGTAAAGTCCTGATAATTTAGAATTCTCTATCGAACAAGTACCATATGTCTAGGCTTGGATGTCACTTATTATAATTAATTATTTATTTATTCTAATTTAATTTTCTCAAATCAATTATTTTTTAGCAATAATACTGAATTAATCAGTCCTTATTATTAATAAAATGCCTCAGAAGCAGCTGCCAAACTCATAATATAAATTTATTTCAAGTGGTTTGATAAAACCTAAGAGTAAAATTTAATAAGAAGATCAGAAATAATAAATAAGTAAATATTTATTAATTTTTTTTATCAAATTAACTATATGCAAAAGATTTTAATGTGCTGCTAGAAACTGAGAAAATACCACAAGCAATCTTTGAGCAAACTTTTAAAGTTAAATTTAAAGAAGATGACTGAAGAAAAATTGTATAATGAAAAAGAGGTCAACAGGAATTGTAAGGAGTACTTAAATATACCAAATGTCACATTAAATACTGAACTATAGGATCAATGTTTTCCGAGCATCATCAAATGATTCTCGTCATCGATTGAGCAGCCTTATTCACAGATTATGATTCTCCATCCATAGCAAAGCCCTCACATCAAACAAAAGTAATTGCCAGCGAATGCTTTTATTGAGATCAAGCTCTAATTCCTCTTGAATATCAAGATTATTAGAGGAGATCACACGTTCAGATCGGTAAGATAGTCTCGATAAATTTGGAAGCGAAATTGCTGTCAAGTACAAGAAAGAGGTGGAGAAAAGAATATTGCTACGCATCTCTGCCAGAAGCTTCACTTTTCATTAAGAGTGTCTTTGAGTGATGGGAGGTGTAATGCGACAGAATAATGGAGGAGATGAGAAAGATCGAGTTTGCACTTACAAGTTAATGGCACAACCAAGGAATAAGGTGAGGCGCCCTATTTAGCACTAGTAGACTGATTCACCGAAAGGATTAAGCGGGATTCCAAGAGTAAACTTATTGAGACTCAAAACTAAGAATTAGACAGAGAAAACACCATAAAAAAACGCTAGTATAGGAAGTTTCGATTATTATCATGAGCCTTATTTTATTTTTTTTCTTCATAGGTCGCTTTATCTGCAGACCTAAATAATAAGTATTGATACTTGTATCATTGTTGAACTTAGTCAAGCGTTGAATAACGACAGTCAAGTAGTATGAATCAGAAGTAAATGTATCAGCTGCATCATTTATCTTTAATAAAAGCCTTAGTAATCAGAACTGGACTTGATCCATTAGCAAATGAGGTATACTATAAGCATTGGTAATGAAGCATTAATGATCTTAGCATATACGCTGGTTGTGGTATCAACAATGACTGGGTGAATGTAATTTACCTTGCCATCTCTTCTAATTTCTAGCCAAGTTAAATTATTTTGATTAACGCTGCATCTAGAGAAGTCATCAAAGAAAATAGATCTAACTATCTTAAAAGCGTAGGTTGTACTGGGGAGATTGGCAGCTACTGCTTGCTAAATTAGTAGTATCCTTGAACGATTCCGGCGTTTTATTTCAATTGGAAAACAGCAAGTTAAGTAAAGCCATTCTTTGAAAACTATTTCAATTCAGCATATATACTGACAAATTTTTTGACTCAGGATGCCAGGCTTTGCCAATACAAGTAGAGATATTTTAAGCAAGACAAAAAGCTTTAGTTATTGAGGAATCCTGCAGAATTAATCTCTTGAAATGCAGAGAAATCGGTATCACCTAATAGTATTGGGCGGGAGGCCCTCGTAACGTAGATTGCCACTTTTAAATATCTCCTCATTAGCCACATTCCTGCTGTTGATACACAAAATGCCCTATCTTCGAAGTAATTATATCAATGACGTTTTTTAGAAGTTATAATATCCTCATCTCGTTTATTGACTCTTACCAGTACGAAATGTCTCCTGTTGAATGCTCTCAAGTTCTTCAATTGTAAATACTCCGGATCCCATGATTCTGTCGGCTTCCACAAGTTAAGAATCATATGCTTAATACTTATAGGAAGCAACTGCACTGAAACACGAAGGCAATTTTCATTTCACTATTAAATTTCGAATGTGTTGGCGAAAGGTGTGTTAACGTGTTCTTTGATTTATGGTCCAGGGCATCTTAAGTTTGTAGGATTTTTAATTTTGTAAGCCCATATTCTTATTGTCCACCTCCAAATTTAGACATTTATCTTTTATTTTGAATGCTTGACAAACAAGCTGCTTAGCATATTGCATTTAACTCAGCCTGGGAATACTTGTCTTTGGAGTTCGTTAGAGGCAGATGAGATTTTTAAAGAGCTATCGAATAAGTATACTATGAGATCACAGAGACGCATTTTCTCATGAATCCATCTGTAAAATTGAATTAATAAGTTAGGCCAGCTTTAATAGTAAAAATTGTAATAGTCAAATTAAACATAAATAATCAAAATTTAAATTTACACCCAATTATTAATTATTAAATCAGTAATTAAAATAAAACTTTCAATATTATAAATGGAATTCAATAAGACCAACAGAGCACATTCTTAAATCAATCAACATTAGCTAGTACCTGCTGGATATAGGAGAAGTATGCAGGTTCATGGACATCTTGGAATCCAGAGCTATAATAAATTTAATCTAAGCCAAAGCCACCTACAACAGTAACCCCCAGAGATAACCCTTTTAAGATTGAGCTCTCACAGTTAGCTAATGCCAAAGACAGTGTGAAATCGAGATATGTATTAATTAGAACAAAGCCCAGCTTAACGATAAACCTTATAGAAACATCTAAGCTGTTGTTTGCTGTTAAAGTGACCAGGATGAAGAGATTAAATTAGTGGACTGCAATATCTCAGACAGAGGTGCTAATAATTATTGAGAAAGCAGCAGCATTGGAAATCCTCAGAAGATTGAGAATCTTCAACATACAGACTAAGACTCGTAGTATCTGGATGCAGGAAGCAAGAGTAAGGCAGATGAAGATAAGTTTGAGCAAGAGGTATTATTTCAGGATGACGACAATGAGATGAGACAATTACTTGCTGAACTGAGTAGTTAATTAATCAAGAAATTATTTATGATGAATAGGCTAATTTCGATTCTAATTTATATATTCTGTTGATTAATTAAATATTCCCAAATTTTCATTAAATTATACTCTTGGGGTTTTATTCGATCAGGTCTATTTTTCATTCTATGGGACAGCAAGGTATTAATTTTTATTATATTATAAATGAACTAGTTTAACTGAAAGCTTAATCAAGAATTTAAAGGAATCTTCTATGTTAAACACTTGCCATAAAATGTGGTTTAATTATAATACAGTAATTCAAGACACTTGAATAGTCTTTGAAATTAAACCTCTAAAAGAACTAGACTCCTTATCACTTTAATAGCTTAAATCCAAAAGTTATCCCCCATTTATTTACCATAACTACTCTAACAATTGAGATTCCCTAAAACATCATGCTATGAATCATTGAGATCTAATCTTAAAAATGTTTAATCTGATTTAGTTGTAAAAGATAATTGGATTTGAGAGTTTCATTTTTAAAACTTAGCATTTATTCATTAACTTTTGCATTTATAATATTATCTTAACCTTTAGATTAAGATAAAATTCATTAAGAATCCTTCAAATTATAAAATAGATTTAACTTTTCCAAGCTTTGCTATAATAAAAAGAAATGAGTTTAATTTTCGATTATATCTTTATTATACAATTTTGTTAAAAGATACACTGAAGCAAAACAATTTTCATTATTTGTAATTCCTTTATATTTAAAATTGTTATCTAAAATCTAGATGAAACTAACCAAGATAATATGAATGTTTATAGAGACATTTATATAATCTCAATAAAGAATATAAAGAAAAGGTTTTCTAATGAGAAAAGACTAATCATTCATTTTAAAGTGTATATTTAAAAGTTTTATATTTATCAAAATCAGCTTAAATATCAAATCTTATTAAATTTACTATTTTTTAATCATGATAACAGTATTCTATTTCTTACAAAGCTGTGACTACCCCCCTTGTAATTTTAAATTCAAATTTTGAAATAGTTTAGTTATTTATATCCTATGTGTTTTGTAATCAACAAACCCAGTTTAGCAGTTAAAATTTATATGGTGTTTTTAAATTTACATTTTAAAATGAGTATCTTATTAAATTAAAAAGAATATATTGTTTATTTTTTAAAAAAAATTTCATTATTTAAACCAGTTTTTTTTTAAAAAATATTATTATTGATAAAATAGAAAAAGATAGGAATTTTGATAAATTAATTAAGATTTAAATATTTAAAATTTGGTCATAAGTCCCCAACTGTTGGAATGAGTGAAAACGAAAATGGACCTATGAGTGTATTTGAGCTAAGAATTGATTGATTCAACTACTTTGGAAGATTTGTGTCGATTTTCGCGATTTCTACCAACACTTGACGATTTGGTCCTGACAAGTAGGTAGGTTCTCTCAAGGATTGGTGCGAATGCTGGCAGCAATTGGTTGGATACAGCAATGAAAGTGCATAATGATGATTGGAGCGAGAGTTGAGAGTGTGGAATGGTCAATTCAATAGCATTTGGTACTAAGCTTCGTGATTCATCGCTCTTTATGGCAAGAACTGCTATAAGAGGGCTTGAAACAACCATCGTTGGCTATAGTGGCAAAGTTGGTGTCTCGAATGCGCGCAAGCGAGGGAGGTTGCGATGGTTTGGAAGGTTTGATTGATTTAAACTTAAACTTAAAAGTGTAATATGTAATAGTTCGTTTTATTCTCTAATCTAATCAATTACTTGCTCGTCGTCGCGATTCTTGCTGTCTTTAGCCACTCTTGGTAGGTTTTCGATTGTTGCCAACATTTGCTTCAAACGAAGCCGTGTTTGATGGTGCTGCTCCCTGCTTCACGCTGAAGGCCCAGAGCTTGTTCACGTCAGTCTTGGTCATGGCTTTCAGAATCTCCGAGAGGCGCTTTACGAGGTGGATCCTACATTGGGTTAAGCTTACTATACTTACTTGCTGTCTGCTTACTCCTATCGAAGGTGCCTCTTGATGTAGGAGAACAACTGCTCAATCGGGTTGAGCCAGGGCGAGTACTCGGCGTTGAATAGCACTCTCACCTTGAACTTCCTGGCTGTAGCCAGCACCTCCGAATACTTGTGAATGACTGCGTTGTCCATGAGCAGCACGATCCTCTTCAACGCGAGGTCCTTGTCAGTGCGCAGCTGGCGCAGTGTGTGATAGAGGAAGTTCTCGAACAGCATGGCGTCGAACGCGCCCTCGATGACCTGACTCGAGATCAAACTGTCCTTGGTGATGGCCGCCACGAAACTCATGGAGAACTGCTGCCGCTTGGTCGCCTCCTTCGCGATTGAGAGATTCCTTGCCAAGACCCCATACTTGCCTAGGCGTTGGTTGGCTTGTTCGCGCACTGTTGCGATGGGTGTGTACTACTATAGCGATTCGATGCAACAACTTCTAGTATTCGCAATAGCTGCTTGCTTGTCGTGCTTACCTGTTTAACTTGGCTCTGAACCTTCAAAAAGTTTGCTTAAATTTGAAGAAATCGCTTACATTACTAAGAATGCTCTCTGATTTAGCTGCTGCTCCCACCCCTACTCGATAGCTGAAGACGTTTAGGTGTGATTGGAATCCTGCTTCTACTAC
>ARYC01001104.1:0-11437 GCA_000711775.1 Oxytricha trifallax | reverse complement strand
GTATGCGCAGGGTTTGAAAGAGCAATAGTTAGAGAAGGTCTTATATTCACTGCTTCATACACATTGATCAACTTCTACTTTCTTGGTATCTGAGCCAGTTCCCATTAGTGCGAAGAAGTCGTATAAGAGCTCTGAATTGCCAGATAGGGTTGGAACCCCATTGGTTGAGACGCCAACGAGTGCAGCTAGCATGGTGACATACATTAGGATCTTCAAGCCTCCCTAATAGCAAAAGCACTGCATCCTCAATGAAATTAACTAGATATTAGGAGAATCTGTAAGGCACCCTACACTACAGCATAGAGAAAAAATTTTAGTCTACAGTCGAAAAAGGCAGGAAGCTAAAGAGATCTGATGGTTTAAAATTAATGATCTTCTCTCCATATCCTAAACCATCAGCACTTAATGTCGAAACCATCACTTTGGGAAACTCCAATGGCCTTTTGGGAAACACTGATGCTTGATTATCTCGGCTCCCAGAGTAGATGTCTGAGTCGGAGATTCCACCGTCGTGAGATAGCTTCCGCTGAGTCGAGTGGTGCCACTTCCCGCCCCCCATTCGAAGATACGCCCCTTACTTCGACTGCAATACTGGAACTCAAGAATACCGAAAGACCAATGCAGAGACTGGCTGCCAAGAATGACCAAGGCAAGACGCCAGGGATTCAAATTCAAAGATATTCTTGATGGAAAGCATGAAAAGGCATACTGCATCGTTAGACATCGACAAGAATGGAGATGGTAAACTGTCACTTGAAGAGATCTTGGGAGATAACAATGAGGGCATGGATAAAACACGGACAAAACAAACATTGAGGAGATGATCAAGTCAGTCGATATCGAAGAGATTGGATTTATCGATTACTCTGAGTTCGTTGTTGCTGCAATGAATGAAAGGAACAACTTGAATAACGAGAAGCTTCATACAGTCTTCAGAATCTTCGACAAGGACGGCAGTGGCTTCATCTCATCTGAGGAAATCAAAGAAATTCTTGGCTATGGGAAGACTGTCTGAGAGGAAACTGTCAATGAAATTATTAAGCAAGTCAAATTATGGGAGGCAGTCAGAGTTTATTTGAAGAATTCTCACACATGATGAAGAGATTATCCAGCTGATTATTTTGCATAGTAATTGACATAATTCATTAAATTTACATTTTTCAATCATCCTAATTTTCACAATCTTTTATTAAATTATAATTAAAATGGCATTAATCTCGAAACAATATTTATAAAATTCAAAAATCTTGATAAGTCCTATATTGAATTGCAACCTAACTTGAACTCTAGGGACAAAAATTCATTGATAAACTTCGCTTTGTTAAAGGTTAAGTATTGTGATGATTTTCTTAGGCTGGGGATTAAAATACAAAAAATATAATTTGATTTAAATTCTCTGAACAATTTATTTATCTAGTATCTTTAAGTTAATTAACAAAATCTAATGAAATAGAAACTAAATCTAGAATGATTTTATTATATAAATAAGGTAAATTAAATTGAAATTAATCACATCATAGTTATTTATAGACAGAGGATTTTTAATAGTTCTAGAAAAAGTTAATATTGATACTTTTATATAAGAAATAAGCAAATTTTTATTGAATAAAAAATTTATTTAGTATATTTTCTTGTAATCTATCCTAATATCTTAAAGAATTTAATAAATTTCTTAAATAATTAAAATTAGTTAATTTATATTTTAAATCTTTAAATATTAGGTAATAATTAACAACATTTTTTCAAAATCGTTTCCTTCTAAAGAATATTACAAATTAATAAACTTTTTTGTAAAAAATTATTATTTTGAATGCTTAAACTTAGCTATTCAAAGCTGAAAGTAAAAAAGCAATCATTAAGAAAGTCATTAATTATTTACAAATTTAAATTTGATTTGAAAATAAAGCAAAAGAATTTGTAAAAAAAAAGAGTTATAAGGTAAGTTTTTCAATTATGTATAAGGATTTCTATTAATTAAATTTTATTATTTTTTAATATATTATATCAAATAAACAAAAATTATCGCCCTAATGTAAAGAGAATATTTGTTTTTTTTTCTCCATAAATTATTTTATATCTTTCTTACATTTTTTTAAAATGTAAGTTCAAATTAATTCCCAATTTATTATTATTTTGCAATTATTTTCCTTTTTATATTTATAAAATTGCTGATTTCTTTTAACTTTTTAATGAAGTTATACTAATCATATTAATATAATTTATAATTCAATTCAATTAAATATTTATTTTTTAATTAAAGTTATAGTAAGCGAGCTATTATTAACTTTTGTAAGGTCTGTGTATGTTTAGTTTCAAAGATATTTCAGAGTCGTTGCACAATATATAGGGGCTTAATTAGGATTTATAGTTATTTTATCTTCTTTCATTGTAATAATTAATTATAGTAATTTTATTATTTATAGGGATTTAACTTTTTTATAATTATTAGAATAAAAAATTTATTAATTTCCAATTTAGATACTCCTCCCTTTATTTATAGCAGCTTTATTAGTAATAATTTGAATATATACTTGCATAATAGCTTTTAATTACATTGTAATTTCCAACTAAATTCTTAAATTTAATCATTCTTTATTGTTATTTTTTACATTTAAAAATGCAAACATAATTATTTTTTATTTTAGAAATCTCTATATTAGTTTAAATAATTAACTACATTAATGCTATATAGTTTATATTTTTTATACTTTTTAATAAAATCAAAATCTATTTTAATTTTACATATTTGTTGATAAAATTCAAATGTCCAAGAATATTCAGTTTAAATTTCACAATTAAATAAAGTTAAAGTTTTAAAATTCATTTATAGGGATACAATAAATAAAATTTCCATAATACAGTAGTCAAAGATGCAATTATTTTTTGAAGTTTTATAAAAATTCTCAAGCTCACTTCAACCTTTAAATCTTCCAAGCTCACTTCAACATTTTAAATGGTTGAATCTTAAAAAGATTAATAATGGTAGATATTTATTTTTTAATGAAAATATTTTATTTATTAGACAGAGTCGGCTAAGCTGGTCTAGATGTGGCCACCTAGGATTGTAGTGCAAGTTTTAGCACTTAAGTTCGAATCTCCAATATACAGGTTTTCGTCCAAAAACCAAACTGCCAGTAACGCGTCTCCAACATCCGATTGACTATGGGAGAAATAAATCATCGAAACTACTCAAGCTGACTCTCTCAAGACCTAAACTACAGGAAGCAGTATAATAACCATGGAGACACGAAAAACATACCTTGTCTTGAATTTTAGCCTTGAAATTTTCGACGGTGACTGAGAGTAAAAATAAGATGAAATTCAATTTCTAGAAAATTAATAATCAATTCAAATTTAATTAAATATTACCTTATAGTTACTCAATGACACTATTTTAGCAATAAATTTACTTCATAAAAGCATAATAAACACATTCTTCAAGTTTAATTTTAGAAAATAGATTTTAGAATATTTAATTACAAATAAAATTGTAGAATATGAATATTTTATTAATTTTTATAAATTATTAATAAAAAATATAAAATTATTTTTATATAGATATTAATATTTCAAAACAAGGTTGACAATAAATGCAAAATAGACTTTTTAAAAAAATAATGTAAAATCTAATTATAAATTTATGGATATTTGTGCTCTAAAAATAGTTAAAATAAATCGTAAATTATTATAAATATATGCTTATAAATTATATAATTTTAAAGAAGATAAAACTTAAACAAGAAAAAATATCTAAATAAATTGTTCATTTTATTTATGATTATTATAAAGAATTTTTATAATTTAACTAAGAACCCATGAAAAGTTAATTTATCATAAAACAAAGGATATTTATGGCTTCATCAAATAGCTTTGGGTAAGATTTATTGCAGAAAATATCACATTATTGTTAATTTAAGTTATTTTTTAAAACTATTCTGGATGACTCTATAATTCAATTCTTATTGAATAAAAATTAAGTAAAACTATGATTATCTAAAAATTACTTTAAAATTTTGAAAGTTTGAATGTATTTTGTTATAGATGATTGGGAATGAATTTTAAATACTGTATTAATTTTAAGAATATAGTTTTTCTTTTCTTATATATTATTATTTAAATGCAGTAAAAATTTCTTACCTCTCAGTCATTACATTAACAAATATCTATAATGAAGATTGTATTAGTAACGATTTTATAAACTAAAAATATTTAAGGGTTTTTTAAAGAGGATTAAGTTTAAAATTTGATTTTTCTAAAATCTTGTTCTTAAATTTTATTTCATTTATTTTTAATTGATTAAAGTAAAATTCCATAAAGTAAGCGCAACTTAATTTAATTTAAATAAGATTTTTGTTCAAATCCTACAGACTGATGCTAAAAATTATATAAATAATAATTTCAAAATTTAAAGTTTGAAATATTAGTTAATTTGCTAACTAACTTATGAATCCCATAAAAGGAGAAAATTCTAGTAATTTTAAAATTGAATCCAGTATTTATAAATCATAGCTACTAAATAAATCCAATGAAAATTTTTTATATTTTGTCATTTTAATGAATCAGTTGCTATAATTAAGGATTCAAATGAAGTCAATCTATTAACTTTAAATGAAATTATAAATTTTAATAAATTTAACTTCGCAAAAAATAGATCATAGAAAATTTACAAGTTATATCAAAATATAGCAATTAAACCATTTTGACAACTAAATTAATATTGCTTTAACAAAATTAGAGTAGCGTATACATTTTGATTTATGTAATAATGATTTTAGAAAAAGTTTAATTTAACAAATTTTTAAACAATAGTAATTTTATCTATCCTTCAGAAATTGACATTGTAACCTAGGTGCAGCCATCTTTTCACAATTCCCTATAAATAAAATTCTAAAACCAAGAATTTTAAGAGTTGTCGATTGGCAGCATATATGAAGATAAACATAGGCGACTCTCAGTACCTAATTGCCCTTCAACAACTGCAGATGTGGAAATATTTATGTAAGCTTGGCTTGGAACAAGTTACTGTACGATTACAGCAACTTAATAGTATGTTTCTTTCTGGAATATCATATATTTTAAAGATAAGACTATCAAATATTTTTTTATGATATGTTTACGAAATTGATATTAAAACAATTAAATTAATTTAGGGAGAATAATTTATCAGGGATATTATATATGATTTAAAGAAAAAATTCTGAAGATGAAATATGTCATTTATAAAAATTATATAATATTTATTATTGATTCATTTTAATGGAATATAAAGATTATATCTAAAATTTATATTAAAATTGAGTTATTATAAATTATTATGTAAAAGCATTTTAAACATTAATTTAAAAAAAGTATTTAAATAAATGGGGGGAAAGTATACATTTTTTACATAAAAATGTTAATAAATTATTCTTCAATAAAAAATGATTATAAAATTGATAAGAGATGAAGTAAGCTTTATGGAGCTTCAAAAATTTGAGTGTTAATTATTATTTAAGAATATAAGAATGAATAAGTCTTGATAAATATAAAAAATTAACAAGAAAGTTATTGAATATTTAAGCCAGGAAACTCACCCCAATTTATTTATTTTATAGATAATAATTTTATTGAAAATTATTTTTAAAAAACACTACAGGTTAACGATGCTATTAGAGTGACTAATAATTTACTTTAACAAAAAATCCACCTAGTGCTTATATTTTTTATTATTTCCATTTGTTTTTGCAACTATGAATGTTGATAATACTAATTAAGTCATAACAGTAGCTTATCAGAAAAAATATTAATATATTAATGAAATATAATTTCCAATTTATTGAATTTCATCAAAATAATAATAACTTATCCTTTCACAGTAGACAATTCAGTAAATATTCAAATCTCAAGTTCAGCTTTGGGAAAGACATAAACCAATTCTGCATTTTGTTTAATTTAAAAAATTAAAAAATAATTGATAGAATCAAATTAAATTGTTGAAATTTTATAAAATTAATATTTTAGAGAAAACATATTGTCTTAAATTACTGTTTATATCAATTTTTTAAATATGGGGGAAGTGTATTGTCTCAAACATTATAATTTATTCACTTTGCAAATATTTAGAAGAAAAAGAAAATTTAAGAATTGAATTTTCATGGCCCTATTCATAAGAAAATTATAAGTGAGATATTTAAGGTTTAAGAAATACCATTTTAAATTTAACACGTGTATTAAACTTGATGTTCAATGAATATTAATCGAGATCGATATAAAGGTCGTGAAGTAATTAAATTTTGAGATACTCATAATTAGTTAAAAGCAGATGTTAGAGATTTTGAGCATTTCAAAAAAATTTAAGATCATTGAAAGTAGTTCAAGAAATTTCACCCTTTAATAAAAATGGCAACTTGGTGCATAAAATTTCCCTAAAAAAAAATTTCTATCAATAAAAGTTAATTTATCTGTTATATTTAAATTATTTTTTAATTTCTTATTTATAATGCAAAGTAATTCAAATTTGAGAGAATAATTTTCTTTTATTACTACAATTATATAAAATATTTTATGCTTAAATTAATTGTATAATATTTACTTATTTAATTTTATAAATTGTTAAATATTTTGGATATATGCTAACACATCTTCAAGTTCATTAAAATGTATAATAAAAATATATGATAATTAATCAATTCAATTAAATTTTTATTAAAATTTGATTGCGCTACTGTTTCAACAATGCCCTAAAATTTTGACACCTATATAGCGCCAGGTTCTTGTACTGCGATACTAACATCAAATGTCACATCAGGAACAACAACTTAGTATTCAATTATTATTTAAAAATTATTTTAGTTATTATTTTGAAAACTATATATTACACACCTCCTAACTCAATCAGTTAATTATAAATATACAATAAAATTCTAATAATTGTTTTTGATTTAATATTTTAATATATTATAGTATGAATAATACTTATTCGTTAGTTGATATATGCTTCTTATTTTTAATGCTGGTGTACAGTTAAATATAATGGAATGATACGAAAGATGATTCGACTAATTGTGATTATGATCTCAACCCAATTTCAGCTACATATTTCTAAACAAGTGCTATCGATTCATCAAATGGCATATATAAGATAAATTTTAATGCAGGAGGAGCAAATGTCCCAATTGGAACTTACATTTTTGAAGTATAATGGAAAGCAAAGAGCTCTGATACTTACTAGACTTACACTGCTACTGATTTTATTCAAAATATACTTATTAAAATTTCCTTAATAATTTGAAATAAAGTTATCAGAGAGGAATTTTCATGTCCCATAAATTATTATTATTATTATATAATGCTGTACGGAAATTAATATTGTAGGAATACATTCGAAATTGGGAAAATATAATTAATAAAATTAATAATAAATCTAAATCGTGGCGGTTAAAGTTGGCTATTTGAACGATCTTGGTCTCATTCGATAGTAAATTAAAAATTAGATGGGCTTTACTATTGGCGACACTATTTTTTCGGATCCCTGGAGCGAGATAACTTGAATTAATGTGAGGGTATAATTTATTGAATATAGAGGTGTTTAATTAAAATCAAGTTATCTCGCTCCAGGGATTCGATAAAATAGTACCGCCAATAGTAGAGTCCAGCTAATTTTAAATTCTCTTTCGAATGAGCCCAAGATCATTAAAATTGGTCAACTTTAACCGCCACGATTTTGATTTATTATTAATTTTATTAATATATTTCACCAATTTCGAATGTATTCCTGCAATACTCGGGCTTAAGCCAGCAAGATAGATATAATTCATAAAAGTCAAGTAAGTTGCACTTTCCTTTAACTTACATTGTACTTTCTGTTTTTGATATTTATTTTTTTATCATTATTTAAATTTTAATTATTTTCATAGCCTGACAACCTTTTAAATAATTGTCAGGCCATAATTTTTTATCAATGGTTATAACTTGTACGATTATCAATGATTTGAAATTTATTCTTTAACTTCTAATATTTTTGTTTTTCTTTTTATTGAATTTCCTACTTTCATTTTCCTATTCAATATTATTAATTCCTTTTGCTTTAAGATAAAATCCAAATGGCTTATATAGGGTGCCTATTTGAATATCTTGAATGATATTGATGGACTCTTTATATTTAATAGGGATACTTAGAACAATCAAAACCCCAAAACCCCTTAATGAGGTTTATAAGTGCTTTGATTTGTAGGGAATTTGTTAGGGGTTGGGTTATTAATAGGTTTTAATGTGAAATTTATAGTAAATGTATTTAATTTAATCACTCAAAATGCACTTTAGAATCATGTGGTTGAGGTCTGAAGTTTATCTTACTTAACCACAACTCAATCTGCTCTATTGATATGTCTGATCTTGAGTTTGGTTTGATTATTATTGACTCTGCCATTTGTTTCATTGATTGAGATACTCTTGTTTTGTCAATAAACTACTTGATTCTTTACTTAGCATCTTTCTCGCACCTTGTAGAGTAGTAATCGTTGCGAGGCATATCGCACTCTATTATTATTGCTGCCATAGCCCACACATCCCACTAAAAGTCTCCATCTCTCCATTTTTCTCTTTCTGGATAGTACCCTTGCGTACCCATTACAGTTCCAAGACTTGATACTTCCACTCTTTAAGCTCTGTTGAAATCGATTATTGCTACTCTTACTGGTGAAAAGTTTATCATTATATTTTCTGGCTTCAAATCTCTGTGAACAAACCCTAACTTGTGAAGCCCTTTTATACCTTGTATGGTCTGAGTTGCTATTTATCCAAGCTACTTATGATCTCTTTGATCTGTAATGAAATCTCTTAGGGTCATTTCATAGAGTGGGAGTCTGAAAGCAACATGATCCTTGGCAAGGAGAACAGCATCTAACTTTATTAAGTAGCTACACTCTTTGAACTTTGCTTGAGGGAGTACTTGATACTCATTTTAAACTCCATCTAGTATTTATCATCACTTAAGAGATAGTTGAAGGGATACACCTTGTATGCATACTGATGATCATTGATAACTTTCTTATCAAAAGATTCTTCTAATATAAGGTAGCTTTAAAGTGAAGTGTCTAGGTCAATTTAGGCAAGAACAGGAATCTTTTTGTATTGAATTTTAATCATGATCTTTGTGATTTCGGATGCTAGTAGGTTGCGTGATTTCCTCACATATTCTGATTCACTAGCTTGTTCAAGCTCTACCACTTTCCTAGATTCTCTTGCTTTTCTTTTGTTTAGTAGCTTCAATTCATCTTCATGCTTTTCAATCTCTAAATCTTTCTTGTCAGCTTTTAAAAGATGCTTCCTTAAATCTCTTGTATGAGAGTACTGCTTATGGCACTCAAAGCACTCATACTTTCCATCAACTTTGTCATGCTTTAAGTATACAGTAGGCTTTGCTTCCTTATGCTCTTTCATATGCCTATACCAACTAGATTTATGAGCGAAGTCTCTCTCACACTTATCACAAAAGTATACTTCTACTACTTCAGTTTGTATAGGAATTTCATTAATACCTTTCTCCTCCTCTCTGTCTCCCCCACACTTATTTGCCATTTATTTTCTATTATTAATTTCTATTTTAATAACAGAGACTTCAAGTGATAGCTCTGGTAGTTCTTTATTAGAGTTCATCTCACAGCTATCACACTTTTTATTTGTGCCAAAGGTAAGTCTCAATTAGTTTGATGGAAGTGCTGTTGTTTTTCTTAAAATGTTAGCGCTCATATTTAAATTTGAATTTAAAATTATAAAAAACTGCCTCTATAACTGAGAGCTTATATGAGAGCTTTGCAAGCCTACAAGTTTCAAGGGAAGTTCTTAAAGTATTAGAGAAGAATTATGACTGTTAAGAGACGGTCCAGCTCTAAATATGGGTGAGGAAGTAACCATTTTTACTTTCAATAATAAGTTGATTATAGTACGTACCGATTTAGGAGGTGCACCTAATTAAGTACGTACTGCTTTAGGAGGTATTTTGTGATTTTATGATTAAATAGGTGCTCCTAATTAAGTACTATCTTTAATTAATGCTCCTAATTAAGTACTAGCATTTTAGGAGCTGCTCCTAATTAAGTACGTACCAATTTAAATTTAAAAATATGAACTATCAAAGTAGAAATTGATATCAATCTCTCAAGTTTGATACCAGTTCTCAAAACTTTCTCCATATCCTTCTTAGAGGTTGACCTCCTATAGGATGCCCATATTTAATAGTAAGTTTTACAGAGGTATATAATTGAAATCAATAAACTTAAATTTGAATATCATTTCTTATTAGATCTGTAAACAAGATGGAGTCAATGAATGATGCAATGAAAAGAGTGCAAGCACTAGAATTGATTCAAAGATTTAGAAGCAAGTAGGATTTGCACCGCTACCTGGTGCAGCAAGGTAATGAACTCATAGTAACTTATCTTGACTATGTAGTTGGCTTGTTCCTGCCAACGATGGAAGGAACTAAAATTTCATTTCTAAGAACAATACTCTGCGCAGAAAAGAAAGCATTGAAAACTTAAGATGTAAAGTTTGCAGAGATTCCAAACTATCCAGAAATCTCAGTGACTAACTTATATGATGATGCTATGAACGACCCAGAGGTTCCGCTGTACCTGCCTACTAAGAAACAGTTGTCAAATAAACTGCCTAAAAGAAACTATTTCTTTGGCATACTTGCAACAATTTAAAGGTGATTACTTGAAAAAATTATTCAAGAATCTCATAAGAAAAGGTACAGCATCTCTTCAGAAGATAAGGACAAACAAGGATCAAGATAAGTGAGAGCTGGCTATCAGAGCTGCAGAAGCACCCTTATATTTCAAGTAAGATTTGTAGCTTAACTCTTTAGATAAATCTGGTACTGCCATCTTCTTGATGAAGGAATAGAGCAAGCTTCACAAAGAGCGAAAGTCGCACACAAAGTATGAAGTTAGCAAGAGACTTTATTCAAATATTTAGCCTCCAGAGTCAATGAACATAGATGCTGGAGCTGGCAATAAGAGAAGAAACTCAGGAGGAGGGAAGCAAGAAGTTGAAGAAAAGAAAGAGAAGCCAGCTCCCTCTAAAGAATTTTAAATGTGACTTATATATTCATTAACTTAACTAAAAAACTTATTTATATACATTCATTCTCCCTTCTTTAGCACACTTTTAAGCCAACAAATTATCTACTCTCTTCGCTGACCTTTTAATAAAGTCTACTGTATCTATAGGTAGGTCATGCATCAAGTGATATAGCAGCAGTTTCTTGTAATGACCTTTAAATATTCCCCAGTAGAACTCAATTCCATTAAACTATGGACTGTAAGGTACGTAGAATACTGGCGTTATTCTAATTTGTTCCTAACTCTTCCTTGTTTCTTTGGTCTTATGAACAGATAGATTATCAACGAATAGTATAATCTCTTATTCAGGGTACTTCTCTCTCAGCTGTTTC
>ARYC01001103.1:0-36918 GCA_000711775.1 Oxytricha trifallax | reverse complement strand
GCATGATGGAACAATTCCAAGTCTTTATGATGATATCTCAGACGAAAATACGGGATTGTAAAATTAAAACCATGGTTACGGCCAACAAAACGCTGATCTTAATCAGGGGATGATGACGTCTAAGGACCAATAACAGTAAGTATTCAATAGTATGGGGATATCTGAGGCTGGGAATTCTTTATTTGGTAATACTTCTACCAATCGTGGGCAGAATCAATTTGGGGTTATACCTCAGTAAAACTCGAACCAGTTACCTGGTAGTTCCCATCATGAGACTTCTACCAGTGATGGCACGACTAGTAAGGGTATTACTCCTCAGAGATCTGACCTTTTAAGCAGATCTGCGTTATAGCCTCACCTTAAGAAGCAGCAAACTAGTATCATGAGCATCCCTAGACCCAAACCTAATTAGACTTCTCAATCACAGTAACATGATGAAACTCAGTAGAAGCAGATGAGTGAAGTAGAAAATGCTTCAAGAGATCAAGCTCACATTGACCAGGACGTTGGAGATCAAGCTAACGCTGACCAGGATGCCAGAGATAAAGCTGCAAGAGACTAAGCCCCCATTGAACAAGCCGTTGGAAATCAAGGAGCAGAAAAAGTTGCTTAAGAGTTGAATAATGAATGAGATTATGAAGAAGCTGTCAACCTGCAATGATGTTCACACCTAAGGGCAGCTTGGATCAACAGGCTCCTTATATTTTGTTATATTCAAGCATTTATTTCATAGATTTTATATTGGATAAAACTTAAACTTTACAACTGTACACATTTAGGATGTCTAAATCTTTCTCATCAAAAGTCTACTATTCATTAATTACTTTCTATAATTTACTTCTCATGCCCATCAACCGCTTTGCTTCGCAGAGTGCGTTAAAATGCCTGAATTCCCTTCACACTACAACAGTGCTTTATATCTAATTCCCCACTTATTAATTATTAGTAAATTAAAAACCAGGACGCACTCATGGAACAGCTAAACTACAGAGACAAGCAGAACGAGCCACTCAGGCTGCAATTCGTCTACCAGCACAACACGCCCAACGCTTACTAGGTGCAAGTGTACAGGAAACGCAAGTATCTACAGCAAGTCGATGCTTTCGAGGTGGAGAACCATAAAGGCGACCTCTTCTGCAAGTGCGAGGAATTCAACATCAGTGTAAAGGCTGGAGCCGAGTTCAAGCTTACAGTGGCCTCCTCAAACAACGACCCAGTGAGAGTGCTGATCCCTCCTGCCGATGGCGAGTCCTACATGCTTTCTAGCAGTGCTTGATCAGCAGGAGGCATTGCAGCTGATGCTGGAGAGAGAGAGGAGGAGCACTTGAAGCAGAGCCTTCAGATGATATAGAGTCTTTGATTTAATTTACGTTATTTAATACCTAATTCACTTCCCTAATTCACTCTCGATGTAAGCCATCGAATATTAATTTCACATGCATATAAAACTTTAATTCACTGCAACAATCGTCGTTATCTGCTGAACTGAGGCTGCCTCACTGCTGAGGCTGGTTTGCTCGTGAATTCTCTGTGCTGATGATGCTTAGCATGCCTGCAACGTGGAAGTGGAGAGTGAGATGCTCTATGTGCTGTGCTAGATTGCTATGATTACTACAACTCTCTATTTTGAGTCATCGCACTCCGCGATTTGTGCCTTGACCAATCTACAATTGTAAGTATATGCCTATATCATTAACAATATACAGAAGACTTGGGTCTGCGTTGCAGTTGGAGCAGCTGGTGTGAGCTGCTTGCTTTACATGCTAAAGTTATTGTTCAATGAGAGCACTCTGCTTCGAAGGTAAGCATATCAACTTGCTTCTCATTCTAATGCCAGTTAATCCAGTATAGGATCGAGCTTTACTCTGCAGCTCTGCTGATCACTTATTGAGGTGGTGAGTTTCTTGTGGAGGGAGGGAGGGCAAAGAAGCGTGAAGTAGGATAAGTAGGTAAGCTTCATTCCTTAACTTGCACAGAGTGCCAGCCATAGGGGCTGAGGATGAGTGGGTGTTAAAGCAGAATTACAGAACTTGGCAGCGATTTCTAAACTACTACTCACTTTTGGCTTAGAAATTCAAGTAAGTCAAATCAAATTAATTTCAAAACCACAAAACATGCTAATCATTTTTTCTAAAGGGTTTTGGGTTTTAGACCTTGCACATGACACGATCAAATAAAATTGCTGACAGATACTGTAAGTTTCAAAAATTTATTATAGAATATAGGTCAAAATAAAAAAACTAAACTAAGGGAAGATAGAATTTAAGCTTTAAAACAAGTTCCTAACCTTAATACTTTTAGAACTTAGATTTTCTAAAAATCAATCAATAATCTTAATTTCGATAATCCTCATGATTATCAACATTTTGTGAAAATCGAGAATAATTTTAGATAATCAAAGTATTTTAGTACTTTGTCCAAGTTAGCAGCCAGCCCTCACTCAGCAATAAACTGAGCTCAGACCAGCCGTGAGGAAAATAAGAAAAGAAAGACAAAAGAGGGAGGTTCAGATCATGAAAAACCTAATAATTGTAAGGTGGCCACCTAATCTAAAACAGAAGGGAAATCGTAAGTGCGTAAAACGCGCGTAAGAGTGCATAAAGCTCGTAAGGGGTGCATTGAAGCGCGTAAGGGTGCATTGAAGCTCGTAAGGGTGCAATGAAGCTCGTAAGGGTGCATTGAAGCGCGTAATAATCTCGTAAATCTCTCAAATGTGGGGAGTTCCACCCCACCTCTCTCTCCAACCTTGAGCTATATAAAAGATTAAAAAAGATAATAATAATTTTAAGAAAGATTATTGGAATTATACTTACTATATTAGCTTAATTTGTTGAATCTGACTCTGCTATCTTCTGCATCATCTACTGCTGTTGAATCTATAAAATGATTAAAAAAATAAAAGATTTAAAAAAAATTATTGGAAAAATACTTACCTTTAAAGTCTTTTGAATTTGCTGATACTGTCTTGTGCTGTCATTCTTGTCGATCGATAAAAGTTAAACTAAAATCAATCAGACAGTGGTGCCGCCACCACAAACTAATAATCTAAATCATTCTCAAACAAAAATTTTAATTATTATAACAATAATTAATTCCAACTTTACTTTAGTAAAATTATTCAGCAAATATTCGGAATTTTCGCGAATTTTCGGAGGCTAAGCCTCTATAATTATTTTTTAGAAAGTTGGAGGAACCGATGGTGATTAGAGTTCTTAAATCTAGCTGCTGCTAGCTCCAACTTAAGCTATTTAGGTTTAGTTTAAGTTACTAAGTAGTTTTAGTTTGCTATTTAGCTTCTTGAGCAACTTTTATATTTTTAGCTCAACTTAAAGAAATTTTGACTTTGACTTTACAAAACTTTGACTTCAAGTAAACTTGACTTAAAAACCCAGCAATCCTAAGCTCTGTAAGAGACTCTCACTTCAAGGGCTGGGGTACATACCCTGAAGGCCGAAGTGGCGTAAGACCTCTCAGGCTGTATCCTCGCGAGGGCTTTGCAGGGCTGTTGCTGGTACGTGTACTTGTACTTAAAGTTTTGGGGTGGAACTTAAAGGCTTGTCTGAGTTTAGCTAACTTAAAAGCAACTTTTACTTAAAGTAAAAGAAATGTTCCAGGGATTGGTAAGTACTATTCATATTCTTAACTTCTTCTACTACAATAGGTCATCAGCAGGTGAGATCTCTTCAGCAGCTCACGTGTTACGAGTTACTTCTTGTTTTGCTTGTTTGTTAGTTTTAAACTTCGTTTCTTCGTTGCCCAAGCTAAGTGGTGGCTGGGTTAATTCCTGGCTCACAGTGATATAGTTGTTTGTTTACTTCATAGTTTAAGTCTTTAGGGTTTGTGAGTGACTATGACCTGACTCTGACAACTATATTTATCTGTCGAGGGGTTCTCTAGCCAGAGCAGCCAATCTCTGGTGTTTATTGCACTGGGGAAGGGTTGCTTGAAAGCAATCGAGCCTTAGCGAGGCATGTTTGAATAGTTATAGCATTAATTTTAAGTAATATTCTTAACTTTAACCTTAAATTCTAAGCCAAAGCCTGACTTTTGGGCTGGTCTACTGCCTTCTAAGCATAACCTATCATCTCTACCATATCATAATGTTACTTTCTTATAAACAGCACCAATACCTAGTTATCCTAACAAAATTTCCAAAATTCAGGTGGATGGGTCATAAAGTTAGCCAAGCCAAAGTGCTGTTCCGGAAAAGTTCCGTATTCTAGGTCTTAAGGCCAAATAAGTCCAAATAAGCACCCATTTGCCTGGTATTTGAAGCCTACCACCTCCCCTATTGCTTGAACTGCCCTATAGTTACTTGTTATTAGTAATAAACACTATAATCAATGACTACGATCAATTAGCCACCATAGAGATCACATGGGTTAGAGCTGGGCTGGACTCAAGGGGTGAGGAGGAGGCACTTTTTCGAAAATTTCAAGGCCAAAATGGCCGTTAGGACCTCCCTGACATTTCAAGATGGGATATAGCCACTCCCACCTCCAATCGGCTTCTTTCCTTCTATCTCGTCGATCTAGAGTGTATTAGCGATGTTTGGGTTGGGATGGTGGGATGGGGAGGAGATATAGTTGAAATGAATTTTACAATCAATACTAAAACAGACAGTCATACTTTATAATTCCAGTATCAGATACTCAGTATACCCAGCACTTCTCACAACCTGGATATGTCGACAAAAATCAACTTAAACGACCCTCCCTTAATACTACTTCGTCACGCCACCCCCCATCTAACGCAGGCATAGAGGGAATTCCTGACAACTCTAAAACCAACTTTTTTTATGTTTCTTTAGTGAGGCTTGGATTTCTAGACGACTGGGAGTGGTTTGGGATCGATCTGAGACTCAAGGGTAGACCTCATGGTGCATCCGGGGGAAATGAGGAGGTCCCTGAAAAGTGGCCTCAGATCAGAAATTGGGCGGGGCCACCGACCTACCGATCTGAGGGGGTTCAAAAATATGGTTGGCAAAGCCAACAAAACTCCCAAACCCCAAACCCCTGATAGTTGATTGAGTGAGATTGAATGAAATTGAGATGATTAAATAGAGTGTTGAGTGATTAAAGGGAGTAATGTGAGAGGTTGGGGGTATAATGAGGTTTATGAGTAGATAAGAGGGGTATGTTTAATAATTTATAGTTAAAATCTAAAATCTGAATTCAATTTTTATAACTAAGTTCTAAATCACAAAATTTCCACTCAATTCGCTGACCACTCCAGCAATTCGATGAATATTGGGCAATGATGGCAAAAATCGTCAATGGCCAGCCGCAATGATGATGGGTTGCGGCATCTACCCAGCAATAGGTGTAATTAATGGTTGGACTTACATTATTCATGGCTCTGGTAAGTTAAATATATATATATTGCTCTTAAACCCCAAAACTCTTTATATACTTTACCAATTTCTATTTAGACGGAAAATTTCCACTACAGTAAAGACTGCTTCTCAGCAGTTATGAATCTCTGTCAACTATCTCCCTATAATATTAATTTAAATGTTAAGGTATCAGTTGAAGCAAGCCAGCAACCAGAGCAGCGGCCCACTTTTAAAGTAAGAATTCCCCTTCTTATTTATTAACTTTAGATATGCAAAATCTTAGAGCCAGTTCGACCAACTTCCTTGCCAAGTTTGCGGCAAATGGATGCTTAAACGTACATTGAGCAGACACCATCAACGCATGCACAAACCATTAATCATAGAAGACTCTGACGCTGATGAAGTCGTGATTGACACTGCTATTCCTAATTTTGCCCCATCTTCATTTATGAATACTTAAGCTGGCCTTCAACTATTGGGAGTCAAGGAAAATCAACTTGAGGAATCCAAACAACCCCAAGTGATGACTGGCTCTACTATCGACACTGCCTATGATTTCTTCAACTATCCTGAGCCCCAAGTCAAGTTAATGAAATTCGATCTGATGCTAAAGGATCACTGGACCTTTCACAATCTCTCCTCCCATTTACCTTGCTAGAGATTCCAGACAAATCAGTAAGGACATTGATTTTAAATTCATATGTAGGTGAGCATAATGAAGGCAGTTGCTATTTTGGAAGACACTGCCGACGGCTTGAATGAACGTAAGCTCAACATCGTATTGATGCTGCAACCAGAGCAGCTGCTTGAGCTAAGAAACATGGTCTATAACACAGCTTACCTCTCATTACTAAATAAGCGTTATGGCGAGGTCGCCACTGGTAAGAATTATTCTATCTCTCACCAAGGACTATAGAGAAAATGCCTGAGAAGTCCTTAAAGATTTTCAGCCCTTTGAAAGCCACAGTGTTCCAAAGCTATTTAAATGGCCAGCTCCGTAAGAGCTTCAGTAAGCTATTCCATTCCTTTATCGACGAATACAATTGCGATGTGAGCGATTAGCTTTCATATTTCAAAATTCTAAGTGATATCCAAGTGACGTGTTTGAATTCTTGAAAGTTGACAAGTTCCCAGTCGTCGAGTTCAACACCTCTATTGTTTGGAAGCCTGGCAAGTTCTAGCGCAATCACAAGTCGAAAACTTTGTGCAATCCTTCGAGACACGCTATTAATTCAACACGAGCATTGACAACTCAGGGGGTGCGAATTGCCATGATACTCCAATCGCTGGTCAACTTCTTCGTTGACATTCCTTGCAGACCCCAAACTTCGAGATTCATGTGCCTGAATATCTTACTCGATAAATGGTTGAAGGAGAACAAATCCATGAGGAGTGTGGGTTATAAATGCACCAAAGCATCAAGACTTCTTGCCTTAGCAAGGGAGCTGGAGGATCAGATGTGGGTTTTGCTTGACCCCAAGGCCGTAGTACTCAAGAGTAATGATGCTGAGAAGCTAGAAAGGAAGGTGTATCCCGATATTAAAGATTAAGTTATAGCACAGCCCAAGTTGAAGCCCAGACTTTAAAAGCAATTGGACAAGGCAAAGAAGGCTCTCAACCTCCCCGATATGACTGCTGGCAATAAGTGCAAACCAACCACCACCTACTATGTCAAATTCTACTCTAAGGAACTCTGGGTATACGATTGCAGCTGCAGAATCCACAAGCTTCATTTTTGAGAACAAGTTGCCTGAGTCCTGAGTACTAGATATGCCAAATCTCCTAAACCCCCACTTGAAAAATAATCAAAACATAAAAATTCATTTACCCTAATCCATTCACTAATCACTGCTTCTTATTACTTAAGCATTCTATCATAATACACTTCATTCTATACTGCTTTACTTTAGTCAAAAGCGATTGTTTACATTCCTATATTTATCTTAGCTTCCTTATATTAATATTGCCATTAATAATTAAACCTTTGTCTGGAAATGTTCCATTGGCATTTAAATCTGCAATTGCAATTCTCTTGAGTATATTCAAGCTGTCTAACTAAATGACACATGTATTAACAGTCGTGAGCTACCAAACTCAACTGCTTAGCTGCTCCATTATAAAAATGTTTAACTGCAATTCCATTTGACGCCGCTCCTTTAAAACCCCAGAGCGGCATTGTAATTGTAATTAATTTTTCATTTTAACTTGCACACATTGAAATCGCTAAAATGAAGTCTACTGCCCCAACAAATTAGAGAAAGAAAATCAGCAAGTAGTGTCCCTTCTTCCCCAATGAATGCAAAGTTCCTACTATATTTAATGCTACTTCTACTTACTATGATCACATTTAAAGGGACCACCAAACTAATTGGAAAGAGTTTAAAATGAAAGCATAAGACGCACTCTTGTGACGAATGCGGCCATAAGGCAGTATCTTAGGACAGCTTGAGAAAGCACAAATGTCCGCAGTAATTGGTACTCCCAAAGACCAAAGCTATTGCCATAGCTAAGGAACAAAAGGTCTCTAATTCTAAACCCCATGTTACTAAGCGATCTCAAGCTAAAGGTAATACCTGATTCTTTTCATTGATTGTTTAGATGCCAAAATGATTGATAATGTCGAAAATGTTGAGGAGGAAGAGGAAAAGGAAGTACAAATCATACCCACAACCCCTGTATAGGAATTCCACGAACAGGATCAAATCGACATGGATGAAACTATTACCGAATAATCTCAAGAGGAGCTACCCCCAGGTAAGCAAGAAATCATGAATGATGTTGACGTTGTGGAACATTCACCAAAGGAGATGATCAAATCAAGTGCATTAATCCCAGATCAATCTATCGATGATGACCCAATGATGGGAAACCCCTTACCTTCACACCAAAGTCATCCATTGCTCATTAATACTAACCTGGAAGAGTTCCGCCCAATATAATACGAGATACCAAGATAATTATCTCCTGCAGAGGTTAGTCAGCAATTACAAAGCAAAATTTCCAGTCAAAATGTGTTTCATCCAGTTTGCATAAAGCCAAAGTTTCAGAGCAAGTTAGACTTTTTCACTAGAATTAATCCAGGAGTTTCTGATCTCTTCAAACCCAATCCTGCAATGGCTTTATTTACTGCACTTTCGCCATAAGCATCCATGACTAGCAACAGCAAACGTATTGAACATCAATCACTCTCAGGATGTTGTGCCATAAATGTATGTTTATTCTTCTGGATCTCTTTTCAACCAGCCACTGCTTTCCAAAAATAACCTGCAATTCCGCAATCAGAATAAAATTACAGCTTGAATTCGCAATTTTTCACAGAATCACTTGAGCGTCTTGTGATTACCGAAACCCCGTCTGTTGCCCACCTTGAATAAAACTAATAGAAGTCCAACAAATCGTTCAATAGAGTCTACTCATAGGAGGAGTAGTCAATGGCAGGAGATAGAATCAATGAGATCGATTCCTCAGTTAAAGAAAAGGATTTGAAAGAAGCTCTCAATAGCATGCTGTTGAATATCAAGAAGGACTCAGCCTACTAATGGGGGAATATCCATTAAGTCAAGCCTAAAGACTTATAGAACTAGCTAAAACACATGCATGTCACCAGAGCCCACTACAATCTTGAGTTGGGAGTACAGTTAAGACAGAGCAAAGCACAAATTGGTTATGGGGAAATCACTCAAGGCGGCGTTGAGAAAGTTATGTCCTCATTCTACAAGTTGGGGTTCTCAAAAGATTCGATATTTCTGGATTTGGGCTCAGGTTTTGGGCAGGTTAATTTTCAGGTGGCACTCTTGCATTAGTGCAGAAGTGTTGGCATTGAAATCGTTTCAAATAGAGTTGATTTTTGTGTCGAAAAGCTGAGGAGTTATAAAATCGAGCATAGTAACTTCAAGCATATAGTAAATGCTCTGGATCAAATCGAATTCTATTGTTATGATATTGAAACAATGCAATCCCTGATAACGCCAACTCAAATGAAATTAACTCACGTTTACGTGTTTGATACAGTCATGAGTATGAGCACCAGACAAAGCATTGTGAAACTCATCAATCAATCCCCTTGGGTAGAAGCACTGGATTGGACTTAAACATCGAAAACGACTTTAGTAAACCTCGGTCTCCAGAATTTCGAGTTCTTTCAAAAACATCGATCAGTAGGCATGCAAGGTGGTAAGGGGAGCTTTAACTTCTACGTGTACAGCAAAGTAAAGGCTCAATTGAGGACAACTGGTTCAATGCACGATGAAGAGAGGAGAAAAAGCTGTATAATAGTTATCAATCGTCAGAATCAGTATAATTATTAAAAACCCCAATATTAAAAATCGATGGAAAAATTCCAGGCCAAGATAAATTGTTGGCCATTAATAGAATGAATTAAGCCAAATCTCAGACACTTCCGATGATTAGGACCTTGAAAATGATTATAATTGCCAATTTAATAGAGCTGAGGACCAATTTATATCAAAAGGGGAGAAGCAGAGTGATTTCCAGCGTTGCATTAATCATTTCTAGAATTTAGCAAACGATCAGAATAAATACAACCAAGGACTTGAGTATGCTCTTTCATAGCTAAATCCACAACATAAGTATATCAAAAAAGTCGATGGTGTAATAATACAAAATCAAGCATGAGATAAGCATTGATAATATAGACATAGCGCTGATAAGCAAGTAAAGCTTAGTCAATCTTACTAAGGAGCAGGTGAATTTATTGCAACGCACTATTGACAATTACAACTTTTCATTGAAAGGAGAAGGCCTTATCAAATAATTATTGGGTTAAATAACACAGTTGCACCATCAAGAAATCGAGATGAACGGAGAGCTGGGGGAAGACTTGAATTTTGCATATAAGGAAATTGACGAATTGACAAGTGGGATGGAGAAGAAGTACTTGAAAGTAGAATCTTTAATTGGCTCTGGTTCTTATGGCAGAGTTTACAAGTGCCAGTGTCTCCCTGGAAATGTTCTATTCAATCCTTAAAAGGATACTATCCATGTTGCAGTGAAGGTGCCAGTTATTAGCCAAACCAATCCGAACAATGAACTTAACTAACTTCAGATATTGAACAGGACTAAAGACCCCTCGTAAAGATTCGTTGTAAAACTGCTCAACGAGTGCCCTTCTTGAATGATTATGTTGCTCTCGTGCTCGAGTATTATCCATTTGAACTCCGCAAAGTGATGAAGGAAGGGCTGAACCCCAAGCAAGTGGCTTTTATAAGCTATGGTATAATTAAGGCAGTGGCATTTGCTCATAAAATGAATATTGCTCACCTCGACATCAAGCCCGAAAACATTCTCATGGATGATCGATGGGTACCTAAGCTATGCGACTGGGGAATGGCGAACACCAATGGCGAGGGCACTTATGGGTATCAAGCACCTGAGATATAGTAAGTTGATATAACTGTTGCAGCCAATGCGAGAAAGCTGGACTCGTGGGCTCTTGGAATCACTCTATACCAGGTGGCATCGAAGGGTCGCTTGCCTGCATCAAAGGACCAATTGATTGACATGATGAGACACTGCTAAGAAATAAGTCTGGGTGATGATATTGAGAACCCCCAGACCGAGCTCCTCAAGATCGTTAAGCAGTTGCTATGCTTTAATCCCAAAGATCGCATCCTTCCCCAAGATGCTTTGATGTCTTCTATGTTTTAGAAAATGCCATAGCAGTTTAAACAGAACTTGGACGTATCACTCTTGTATTGACTTTGCGTTAAATATCACTACCTGTACTATAGTAAATAAAATAATCGACTACTATCACACTTTGCTATATATTACATTGTAATTTTTTTTGTAAATGAATACTAGGTTTAATAATTTGATAAGATTTTAATTTACCAATTCATTACATATTACAACTTCCAAATTACATTCAGTGGTTTTGCATGAATGGGATTTGGAAGGAGTAATCACTGAACAAATTAAGTGGTTTTGGGGAATATAGTAAAAAGATAATGGTGAATTAGTGAATTGGGGTAATTGGGGTGAATTAGGGAAAGCATATAGGGTGCTGGAGAGAATTTGGTGAGGGAGAATTAGTTTTAAGGGAAGTTGCTTTGTTTGATTAAAATAGCCCTTTAAATTTGGGCGTTATCAATCATTGTAGTCACTGTTGTTGCTGCTGCTGATAACCTTGGGGTTGGGTTCTAGTGTTATTCAGCAACGAGCTGCTAAATGAGGCTTGTGTGCGATTGATGAACATCATTTCATTTGCCTGGTAGGGTTATCGTTGGTGTTCGTTATCTGCGCTTTGCTTTGACCATTTCTCTAGGGGACAACTCATCTGCTCGCGACGTGAATGCTTACAGGAACTTCGGGTCTTCGCCTGCAGCGTCTATCTCTCGGGGCGCTTGCGCTTCTTGGTGCCATTGTTGAGGAGATTCACGGCCCTGCCCGGTTGCTCACGTTGGAGGTGACTGCTTTCTCCAGTACATCGAACATCTGCGCAGTCAACTGGATGAACTGCTTCTTGCCCAGAGCCTTCTGCGACTTCCTGTGTTCCAAGCTGGCCTTGATGTTCTGGGGGAAGAAGTCGGGCTTCACGGTGTTGATGATCTATATCAGGGGTTTGTGATAAGTTAAGGGATTAGTTAATCCTTGGGTGGTTTAGATTGACTAAGTTTGTTTAGTATTACTACCAATATATCCCAAAGCTATCAATATCCACTTACGTTGTAAAGGAACTGCCTGTTCACTGAGTGCTTGCCCTTGATCTCAGGCAGGTACTGGGTGATCTCACTGTCCTTCAACACGTCCTCAAGCAGGTTCACCACGGAGAGTTCGTTGAGCTTGGGCACATGGATGATTCGCACGTCCTGGTTGCGCAGCACCTATTACAAAGCCAGATTAATCTCAAACGATTTGAATCATGAACCAAGGCACGTACCTTCTTCCTTCCCACGAAGATGCCCTGGATGTACTCGAGCGTGCATTCCTGATAGGGTGGCAGGTAGAACTGGCCTAAACAACGATGATTTCAGCGATCTTACCCTGAGTGAGCAGGATCGAGTAGATGTCCTGCTTGGACTTGCCCAGTCTGGCCAGGTCTTGCGAAGGCACGGAGTGCACTACCTGGTTGTTGATCGTCTCAGTGTTGATAATGGTCAGTCGAGTGGGGCTCTAGAGCTCCCCAGCATCCTCTTCATCGCCCTCCTCCTTATCATACGAGAACTTGAACTCCTCCTCCTGGTATGGCGCGAAGCTGGACACGTCGCCACCTGATCTTTACACATTGGCTTTCTTCTTCGAAGGATCAGTTCTGGCCTAAGCTCGACTGGCGTGTTGAGTGTTCGAGACAAGATACTTATCGACCTGGGTGGCGTTCCTCATCTGCTGGATGGCGGCCTGGTGGAACTCTGCAGAATCCTCATTGCCAATCATGTTCGGGAGTGGCCGCCATGGTCGTAGGTCTGCTCGCGACTCTCTTCCTCGACAGGCTTCATTTGAGCATCAGTGCCCTGCCCTGCAAAGTTGGCTCTTGCTCCAGAGATCTAAATGCATGATGTTGAATATCAGAATAGATATAGTGGCATGATAAGCCCACATGATAGAGGAGTGCTGACCATGAAGGGAGGAAGGGGTGATATGTATAGTAGAATACACCTAATTCAGGTTGAAGGAAATGAGTAGGAATTCATATGATCAATGGTTGATTAATTAGAATAGAGCTGAGCTTACCTTGCATCGCACCACGCCGAGATCCTTGATAGGGAAGCCATTCATAACCCCGCTGCCGAAGCTGCTCTGGAAGAATGAGCCTGCGTGGGTTGCTGCTGGCCACCACCCATCCCTGGCTGCGCCAGGGAGTGGGGGGTTTTTTTTCTTCGTTTTTTTCTCTTTTTCTTTTCTTTTTTTCTTTCCTTCTTTTTTCTTTTTTTTTCTTTTTTTTTTTTTCTCGGGGGCGTCCCTGATTTATCAGTCTTCGATGTCGCCAGCCTAGTCAGCTACCTGCTTTTACTTGGAATCGCTGTTCATTCTTATTAATAAATAGTGTTGATTAAGAATTTAACTGAAACATCCAAATTCGATTAGTGTAGTATGAAATTAAAATACGTTAATAAATTTTAATACTAAATTTACAAATTCTATATTCCGCAAATATATCTACAATCCTGAATCAGAGAGGAATCGATCGTTCTCAGCGCATACTATTCATCATCGATCATTCAACATATCAGAGTGTGCGTCACATACCCAATCATTCATATATCATATTGGATTTATTTGAATAGTACTTATTTATCATTCTTGGTTTTGTCGAGAAATTGATTTTTTCAAAATCTATTTCAAAAATTCGACAAAACCCTGAATGATGAATAAGTACTATTCATATAAATCCAATGTGATATATGAATGATTGGGTATGTGACGCACACTCTGATATGTTGAATGATCGATGGTGATTAGTATGCGTTGAGATGGATCGATTCCACTCTGATTCAGGATTGTATATATATTTTCGGAATCGAGAATTTGTAAATTTAGTATTAAAATTTATTAACGTATTTTAATTTCATATTACACTAATTGAATTTGGATGTTTCAGTTAAATTCTTAATCACCTCTATTAATTAATAAGAATGAACAGCGATTCCAAGTAACAGGAGGTGGCTGACAAGACTGGCGATATCGAAGACGGAGAAATCAGGGACGCTCCCCACCCCCACTCCCTGGCGCAGCCAGGGATGGGTGGTGGCCAGCAGCAACCCAACGTAGGCTCATTCTTTCAGAGCAGCTTCGGCAGCGGGTTATGAATGGCTTCCCTATCAAGGATCTCGGCGTGGTGCGAGGCAAGGTAAGCTCAGCTCTATTCTAATTAATCAACCATTGATCATATGAATTCCTACTCATTTCCTTCAACCTGAATTGGGTGTATTCTACTATACATATCACCCCTTCCTCCCTTCATGGTCAGCACTCCTCTATCATGTGGGGTTATCATGCCACTATATCTATTCTGATATTCAACATCATGCATTTAGATCTCTGGCGCAAGAGCCAACTTTGCAGGGCAGGTCACTGATGCTCAAATGAAGCCTGTCGAGGAAGAGAGTCGCGAGCAGACCTACGACCATGGCGGCCACTCCCCGAACATGATTGGCAATGAGGATTCTGCAGAGTTCCACCAGGCCGCCATCCAGCAGATGAGGAACGCCACCCAGGTCGATAAGTATCTTGTCTCGAACACTCAACACGCCAGTCGAGCTTAG
Source organism: Oxytricha trifallax (assembly GCA_000711775.1). Taxonomy (NCBI): domain Eukaryota; phylum Ciliophora; class Spirotrichea; order Sporadotrichida; family Oxytrichidae; genus Oxytricha; species Oxytricha trifallax. Next base: position 22,359 of record ARYC01001103.1, on the reverse strand, counting down.
GCCAGGACTTATCCTTCGAAGAAGAAAGCCAATGTGTAAAGATCAGGTGGCGACGTGTCCAGCTTCGCGCCATATCAGGAGGAGGAGTTCAAGTTCTCTTATGATAAGGAGGAGGGCGATGAAGATGATGCTGGGGAGCTCTAGCGCCCCACTCGACTGACCATTATCAATACTGAGACGATCAACAACCAGGTGGTGCACTCCGTGCCTTCGCAAGACCTGGCCAGACTGGGCAAGTCCAAGCAGGACATCTACTCGATCCTGCTCACTCAGGGTAAGATTCGCTGAAATTATCGTTGTTTAGGCCAGTTCTACCTGCCACCCTATCAGGAGTGCACGCTCGAGTACATCCAGGGCATCTTCGTGGGAAGGAAGAAGGTACGTGGCTTGGTTCATGATTCAAATCGTTTGAGATTAATCTGGCTTTGTATTAGGTGCTGCGAACCAGGACGTGCGAATCATCCATGTGCCCAAGCTCAACGAGCTGTCCGTGGTGAACCTGCTTGAGGATGTGTTGAAGGACAGTGAGATCACCCAGTATCTGCCTGAGATCAAGGGCAAGCATTCAGTGAACAGGCAGTTCCTTTACAACGTAAGTGGATATTGATAGCTTTGGGATATATTGGTAGTAATACTAAACAAACTTAGTCAATCTAAACCACCCGGGGATTAACTAATCCCTTAATTTATCACCAACCCCTGATATAGATCATCAATACCGTGAAGCCCGACTTCTTCCCCTAGAACATCAAGGCCAGCTTGGAACACAGGAAGTCGCAGAAGGCTCTGGGCAAGAAGCAGTTCATCCAGTTGACTGCGCAGATGTTCGATGTACTGGAGAACGCAGTCACTTCCAACGTGAGCAACCGCGGCAGGGCCGTGAATCTCCTCAACAATGGCACCAAGAAGCGCAAGCGCCCTGAGAGATAGACGCTGCAGGCGAAGACCCGAAGTTCCCCCTGTAAGCATTCACGTCGCGAGCAGATGAGTTGTCCCCTCGAGAAATGGTCAAAGCAAAGCGCAGATAACTGAATACCAATGATAACCCTACCCAGGCAATGAAATGATGTTCATCAATCGCACACAAGCCTCATTTAGCAGCTCGTTGCTGAATAACACTAGAACCCAACCCCAAGGTTATCAGCAGCAACAACAGTGACTACCATGATTGATAACGCCCTAATTTAAAGGGCTATTTTAATCAAACAAAGCAACTTCCCTTAAAACTAATTCTCCCTCACCAAATTCTCTCCAGTACCCTATATGCTTTCCCTAATTCACCCAATTACCCCCCAATTCACTAATTCACCATTGTCTTTTTACTTTATTCCCCAAAACCACTTAATTTGTTCAGTGATTACTCCTTCCAAATCCCATTCATGCAAAACCCCTGAATGTAATTTGGAAGTTGTAATATGTAATGAATTGGTAAATTAAAATCTTATCAAATTATTAAAACCTTGTATTCATTTACAAACAAAATTACAATGTAATATATAGCAAAGTGTGATAGTAGTCGATTATTTTATTTACTATAGTACAGGTAGTGATATTTAACGCAAAGTCAATACAAGAGTGATACGTCCAAGTTCTGTTTAAACTGCTATGGCATTTTCTAAAACATAGAAGACATCAAAGCATCTTGGGGAAGGATGCGATCTTTGGGATTAAAGCATAGCAACTGCTTAACGATCTTGAGGAGCTCGGTCTGGGGGTTCTCAATATCATCACCCAGACTTATTTCTTAGCAGTGTTTCATCATGTCAATCAATTGGTCCTTTGATGCAGGCAAGCGACCCTTCGATGCCACCTGGTATAGAGTGATTCCAAGAGCCCATGAGTTCAGCTTTCTCGCATTGGCTGCAACTGTTATATCAACTTACTATATCTCAGGTGCTTGATACCCATAAGTGCCCTCGCCATTGGTGTTCGCCATTCCCCAGTCGCATAGCTTAGGTACCCATCGATCATCCATGAGAATGTTTTCGGGCTTGATGTCGAGGTGAGCAATATTCATTTTATGAGCGAATGCCACTGCCTTAATTATACCATAGCTTATAAAAGCCACTTGCTTGGGGTTCAGCCCTTCCTTCATCAATTTGCGGAGTTCAAATGGATAGTACTCGAGCACGAGAGCAACATAATCATTCAAGAAGGGCACTTCGTTGAGCAGTTTTACAACGAATCTTTACGAGGGGTCTTTAGTCCTGTTCAATATCTGAAGTTAGTTAAGTTCATTGTTCGGATTGGTTTGGCTAATAACTGGCACCTTAACTGCAACATGGATAGTATCCTTTTAAGGCTTGAATAGAACATTTCCAGGGAGACACTGCACTTGTAAACTCTGCCATAAGAACCAGAGCCAATTAGAGATTCTACTTTCAAGTACTTCTTCTCCAATTCCCACTTTGTCAATTCGTCAATTTCCTTATATGCAAAATTCAAGTCTTCCCCCAGCTCTCTGTTCATCTCGATTTCTTGATGGTGCAACTGTGTTATTTAACCCAATAATTATTTGATAAGGCCTTCTCCTTTCAATGAAAAGTTGTAATTGTCAATGGTGCGATGCAATAAATCCACCTGCTCCTTAGTAAGCTAGACTAAGCTTTACTTGCTTATCAGCCGCTATGTCTATATTATCAATGCTTATCTCATGCTTGATTTTGTATTATTACACGATCGACTTTTTGATATACTTATGTTGGGGATTTAGCAATGAAAGAGCATACTCAAGTCCTTGGTTGTATTTATTCTGATCGTTTGCTAAATTCTAGAAATGATTAATGCAACGCTGGAAATCACTCTGCTTCTCCCCTTTTGATATAAATTGGTCCTCAGCTCTATTAAATTGGCAATTATAATCATTTTCAAGGTCCTAATCATCCGAAGTGTCTGAGATTTGGCTTAATTCATTCTATTAATGGCCAACAATTTATCTTGGCCTGGAATTGTTCCATCGATTTTTAATATTGGAGTTTTTAATAATTATAACTGATTCTGACGATTGATAACTATTATACAGCTTTTTCTCCTCCTCTTCATCGTGCATTGAACCAGTTGTCCTCAATTGAGCCTTTACTTTGCTGTACACGTAGAAGTTAAAGCTCCCCTTACCACCTTGCATGCCTACTGATCGATGTTTTTGAAAGAACTCGAAATTCTGGAGACCGAGTTTACTAAAGTCGTTTTCGATGTTTAAGTCCAAGCCAGTGCTTCTACCCAAGGGGATTGATTGATGAGTTTCACAATGCTTTGTCTGGTGCTCATTACTTATGACTGTATCAAACACGTAATCGTGAGTTAATTTCATTTAGGTTGGCGTTATCAGGGATTGCATTGTTTCAATATCATAACAATAGAATTCAATTTGATCCAGAGCATTTACTATATGCTTTAAGTTACTATACGCGATTTTATAACTCCTCAGCTTTTCTACACAAAAATCAACTCTATTTGAAACGATTTCAATGCCAACACTTCTGCACTAATGCAAGAGTGCCACCTCTGAAAATTAACCTGCCCAAAACCTGAGCCCAAATCCAGAAATATCGAATCTTTTGAGAACCCCAACTTGAAGAATGAGGACATAACTTTCTCAACGCCGCCTTGAGTGATTTCCCCATAACCAATTTGTGCTTTGCTCTGTCTTAACTGTACTCCCAACTCAAGATTGTAGTGGGCTCTGGTGACATGCATGTGTTTTAGCTAGTTCTATTAGTCTTTAGGCTTGACTTAATGGATATTCCCCCATTAGTAGGCTGAGTCCTTCTTGATATTCAACAGCATGCAATTTAGAGCTTCTTTCAAGTCCTTTTCTTTCACTGAGGAATCGATCTCATTGATTCTATCTCCTGCCATTGACTACTCCTCCTATGAGTAGACTCTATTGAACAGTTTGTTGGACTTCTATTAGTTTTATTCAAGGTGGGCAACAGACGGGGTTTCGGTAATCACAAGACGCTTAAGTGATTCTGTGAAAAATTGCGAATTCAAGCTGTAATTTTATTCTGATTGCGGAATTGCAGGTTATTTTTGGAAAAAGCAGTGGCTGGTTGAAAAGAGATCCAGAAGAATAAACATCCATTTATGGCACAACATCCTAAGAGTGATTGATGTTCAATACGTTGCTAGTCATTGATGCTTATGGCGAAAGTGCAGTAAATAAAGCCATTGCAGGATTGGGTTTGAAGAGATCAGAAACTCCTGGATTAATTCTAGTGAAAAAGTCTAACTTGCTCTGAAACTTTGGCTTTATGCAAACTGGCTGAAACACATTTTGACTGGAAATTTTGCTTTGTAATTGCTGACTAACCTCTGCAGGATATAATTATCTTGGTATCTCGTATTATATTGGGCGGAACTCTTCCAGGTTAGTATTAATGAGCAATGGATGACTTTGGTGTGAAGGTAAGGGGTTTCCCATCATTGGGTCATCATCGATAGATTGATCTGGGATTAATGCACTTGATTTGATCATCTCCTTTGGTGAATGTTCCACAACGTCAACATCATTCATGATTTCTTGCTTACCTGGGGGTAGCTCCTCTTGAGATTATTCGGTAATAGTTTCATCCATGTCGATTTGATCCTGTTCGTGGAATTCCTATACAGGGGTTGTGGGTATGATTTGTACTTCCTTTTCCTCTTCCTCCTCAACATTTTCGACATTATCAATCATTTTGGCATCTAAACAATCAATGAAAAGAATCAGGTATTACCTTTAGCTTGAGATCGCCTATTAACATGGGGTTTAGAATTAGAGACCTTTTGTACCTCAGCTTTGGCAATAGCTTTGGTCTTTGGGAGTACCAATTACTGCGAACACTTGTGCTTTCTCAAGCTGTCCTAAGATACTGCCTTATGGCCGCATTCGTCACAAGAGTGCGTCTTATGCTTCATTTTAAACTCTTTCCAATTAGTTAAGTGGTCCCTTTAAATGTGATCATAGTAAGTAGAAGTAGCATTAAATATAGTAGGAACTTTGCATTCATTAGGGAAGAAGGGACATTACTTGCTGATTTTCTTTCTCTAATTTTTTGGGGCAGTAGACTTCATTTTAGCGATTTCAATGTGTGCTTGTTAAATTGAAAAATTAATTACAATTACAATACCGCTCTGGGGTTTTAAAGGAGCGGCGTCAAATGGAATTGCAAACTGTGACAATTTTATAATGGGGCAGCTAACCAGTTGAGTTTGGTAGCTGGCGACTGTTATTACATGTGTCATTTAGTTAGACAGCTTGAATATACTCGAGAGAATTGCAATTGCAGATTTAAATGCTAATGAAACATTTCCAGACAAGAGTTTAATTAATTAATGGCAATATTAATATAAGGAAGCTAAGACAAATACAATAAGGTAAGCAATCGCTATTGCTTAAAGCAAAGCGGTATAGCATTAAGTGTATTATGATAGAATGCTTAAGTAATAAGAAGCAGTGATTAGTGAATGGATTAGGGTAAATGAATTTTTATGTTTTGATTATTTTTCAAGTGGGGGTTTAGAGATTTGGCATATCTAGTACTCAGGACTCAGGCAACTTGTTCTCAAAAATGAAGCTTGTGGATTCTGCAGCTGCAATCGTAAACCCAGAGTTCCTTGGAGTGGAGTTTGACATAGTAGGTGGTTGTGGGTTTGCACTTATTGCCACCACTCAAATTGGGGAGGTTGAGAGCCTTCTTTGCCTTGTCCAATTGCTTTTAAAGTCTGGGCTTCAACTTGGGCTGTGCTATAACTGAATCTTCAATGTCGGGGTACACCTTCCTTTCTAGCTTCTCAGCATCATTACCCTTGAGTACTATGGCCTTGGGGTCCAGCAAAACCCATATCTGATCCTCCAGCTCCCTTGCTACAGCAAGAAGTCTTGATGTTTTGGTGCATTTATAACCCACACTCCTCATGGATTTGTTCTCCTTCAACCATTTATCGAGTAAGATATTCAGGCACATGAATCTCGAAGTTTGGGGTATGCAAGGAATGTCAACGAAGAAGTTGACCAGCGATTGAAGTATCATGGCAATTCGCACCCCCTGAGTTGTCAATGCTCGTGCTGAATTAATAGCCTGTCTCGAAGGATTGCAAAAAGTTTTCGCCTTGCGATTGCGCATGAACTTGCCAGGCTTCCAAACAATAGAGGTGTTGAACTCGACGACTGAGAACTTGTCAACTTTCAAGAATTCAAACACGTCAACTTGGATATCACTTAGAACTTTGAAATATGAAAGCTGCTCGCTCACATCGCAATTGTATTCGTCGATAAAGGAATGGAATAGCTTACTGAAGCTCTTACGGAGCTGGCCATTTAAATAGCTTTGGAACACTGTGGCTTTCAAAGGGTTGAAAATCTTTAAGTACTTCTCAGGCATTTTCTCTATAGTCCTTGGTGAGAGATAGAATAATTCTTACCATTGGCGACCTCGCCATAACGCTTATTTAGTAATGAGAGGTAAGCTGTGTTATAGACCATGTTTCTTAGCTCAAGCAGCTGCTCTGGTTGCAACATCAATACGATGTTAAGCTTACGTTCAATCAAGCCGTCGGCAGTGTCTTTCCAAAATAGCAACTGCCTTCATTATGCTCACCTACATATGGATTTAAAATCAATGTCTTACTGATTTGTCTGGAATCTCTAGCAAGGTAAGTGGGAGGAGAGATTGTGAAAGGTTCCAGTGATCCTTTAGCATGAGATCGAATTTCATTAACTTGACTTGGGCTCAGGATAGTTGAAGAAATCATAGGCAGTGTCGATAGTAGAGCCAGTCATCACTTGGGGTTGTTTGGATTCCTCAAGTTGATTTTCCTTGACTCCCAATAGTTGAAGGCCAGCTTAAGTATTCATAAATGAAGATGGGGCAAAATTAGGAATAGCAGTGTCAATCACGACTTCTTCAGCTTCAGAGTCTTCTATGATTAAGGGCTTGTGCATGCGTTGATGGTGTCTGCTCATTGTGCGTTTAAGCATCCATTTGCCACAAACTTGGCAAGGAAGTTGGTCGAACTGGCTCTACGATTTTGCATATCTAAAGTTAATAAATAAGAAGGGAATCCTTACTTTGAGAGTTGGTTGCTACTCTGGTTGCTGGCTTGCTTCAACTGATACCTTAACATTTAAATTAATATTTTAGGGAGATAGTTGGCAGAGATTCATGACTGCTGAGAAGCAGTCTATACTGTAGTGGAAATTTTCCGTCTAAATAGAAATTGGTAAAGTATATAAAGAGTTTTGGGTTTAAGAGCAATATATATATATATTAACTTACCAGAGCCATGAATAATGTAAGTCCAACCATTAATTTTCACCTATTGCTGGGTAGATGCCGCAACCCATCATCATTGCGGCTGGCCATTGACGATTTTAGCCATCATTGCCCAGTATTCATCGAATTGCTGGAGTGGTCAGCGAATTGAGTGGAAATTTTGTGATTTGGAACTTAGTTATAAAAATTGAATTCTGATTTTAGATTTTAACTATAAATTATTAAACATACCCCTCTTATCTACTCATAAACCTCATTATACCCCCAACCTCTCACATTACTCCCTTTAATCACTCAACACTCTATTTAATCATCTTATACTCATTCAAAATCAATCAATCAACTATCAGGGGTTTGGGGTTGGGAGTTTTGTTGGCTTTGCCAACCATATTTTTGAACCCCCTCAGATCGGTAGGTCGGTGGCCCCAATTTCTGATCTGAGCCACTTTTCAGGGACCTCCTCATTTCCCCCGGATGCACCATGAAGTCTACCCTTGAGTCTCAGATCGACCCCAAACCACTCCCAGTCGTCTAGAAATCCAAGCCTCACTACAGAAACATAAAAAAAGTTGGTTTTAGAGTTGAGGAACCGCGGATTTAGAAGGGGGGGGTCGAATTATTTTCAATTCCAAGTTTGAAAGTGCTATACTATCTCTAACGGATTATAGAGTATGACTTGTATGATTTTACAAAAATTATTTTCCAATCTCCTCCCATCCCACCATCCCAACCCAAACATCGCTAATACACTCTAGATCGACGAGATAGAAGGAAAGAAGCCGATTGGTGGTGGGAGCGGCAATATCCCATCTTGAAATGTCAGGGAGGTCCTAACGGCCATTTTTGCCTTGAAATTTTCAAAAAAGTGCCTCCTCCTCACCCCTTGAGTCCAGCCCAGCTCATGCCCATGTGATACCTCTATGGTAGCTAATTGATCATAGTCATTGATAACATTGTTCATTACTAATAACATGTAACTATAGGACAGTTCAAGCAATAGGAGGGGTGATAGGCTTCAAATACCAGGCAAATGGGGGCTTATTTGAACTTATTTGGCCTTAAGACCTAGAATACGGAACTTTTCCGGAACAGCACTTTGGCTTGGCTAACTTTATGACCCCTCCACCTGAATTTCGGAAATTTTGTTAGGATAACTAGGTATTGGTGCTGTTGATAAGAAAATAGCATTAATATATAGTAGAGATGATAGAGTAAGCCTAGAGGGCAATAGACAAGCCCAAAAGTCGGGCTTTGGCTTGGATTTTAAGGTTAAAGTGAAGATTATTACTTAAAATCAATACTATAACTATTCAAACATGCCTCGCTAAGGCTCGATTGCTTTCAAGCAACCCTTCCCCAGTGCAATAAACACCAGAGATTGGCTGCTCTGGCTAGAGGACCTCTCGACAGATAAATATAGTTGTCAGAGTCAGGTCATAGCCACTCAAAAACCCTAAAGACTTAAACTATGAAGTAAACAAACAACTATATCACTGTGAGCCAGGTATAAACCTAGCCACCACTTAGCTTGGGCAACGAAGACAAGAAGTAAAACAAACAACCAACAAACAACTAGAAGTAAAGGTGACCTGCTGAGACGAGTTCTCAACTGCTGTTGACCTATAGTAGAGTTAAAGTGTGAATATCACTTACCAATGCGAGAGTACACTCTCAAGTAACAAAGTAAAGTTAGTAGTAAGTTGAGCTCAAACCAGCTCTAAGTTTTAGAAAAGTAAAGTAAGTACAAGTTCTAGCAACAGCTCTGTAAAGCCCTCGGCGAGGATACAGCCTGAGAGGTCTTACGCCACTTCGGCCTTCAGGGTATGTACCCCAGCCCTTGAAGTGAGAGTCTCTTACAGAGCTTAGGATTGCTGGGTTTTAAAGTCAAGTTCACTTTGACTCAAAGTTTTGTAAAGTCAAAGTCAAAATTTTACAAGTTGAGCTAAAAATATAAAAGATGCTCAAGAAGCTAAATAGCAAACTTAAACTACTTAGTAACTTAAACTTAACCTAAATAGCTATAGTTGGAGCTAGCAGCAGCTAGATTTAAGAACTCTAATCACACCATCGGTTCCTCCAACTTTCTAAAAAATAATTATAGAGGCTTAGCCTCCGAAAATTCGCGAAAATTCCGATTTGCTGAATAATTTTACTAAAGTAAAGTTGGAATTAATTATTGTTATAATAATTAAAATTTTTGTTGTTGGTTTGAGAATTAGATTATTCCAAGTTTGTGGTGGCCACCACTATTTGTCTCAGTATTTTACTTAACCTTTTAGATCAGCAGATGCAGCATCAGAGGAGTTTCACAGCAGCAGCAGATTCAGAAAAATCAAATAAAGGTAAGTAATGTTTCAATAATCTTTTAAAAACTTTAATTTATTTGTTTTAACTTTTTTAGATCAGCAGATGCAGAGGACAGCAGTAGCAGAAGAAGGTTCAATACTTAAAACTAAGGTAAGTATCGTTTCAAAAAACTCTTTTAAAAACATTTATTATCTTGTTAATATTTATTTATAGGTTCAAGGTTGGAGAGAGAAGTGGGGTGGAACTCCCCACAAAGAGATAATTATTTGATTATACGAGCTTAATGCACCCTTACGAGATTCAATGCACCCTATACGAGCTTAATGCACCCAACTTACGAGCTTTATGCACCCTCTTTACGCGCTTTATGCACCCTCTATACGCGCTTCGGCACTTACGATAAGTATGAGTTGATTTTAGTTAGGTGGCCACCATAGTTTTTATATTGTCTGTACCTCCCTCTCTTGTCTTTCTTTTTCTTTTTTTCCTCACGGCTGGTCTGAGCTCAGTTTATTGCTGGGCGAGGGCTGGCTGCTAACTTGGCTTTATAACTATCATTCTTATTATTCTAAAATCTTCGAAAAATGTGAAGATTCTCAAAATCAAAACAATTATTGTTTGATTATCAAAATTTAGTTTGATTTTTAGAAAACCTAGTAATTGTGAAAGTATTAAGGATAAGGACTTCTGTTAAAGCTTAAATTGTAGCCTCTCTTAGTTTAGTAATTTTATTCCTGCCTATATTTTATAATAAATTCTTGTAACTTACACTCTCTGTTCTTGAATAGTTTTTATCTTGGCATGTGCAAGGTCTAAAACCCAAAACCCTTTAGAAAAAATGATTAGCATGTTTTGGGGTTTTGAAATTAATTTGATTTGACTTACGAATTTCTAAGCCAAAAGTGAGTAGTAGTTTAGAAATCGCTGCCCAAGTTCTGTAATTCTGCTTTAACACCCACTCATCCTCAGCCCCTATGGCTGGCAGTCTGTGCAAGTTAAGTAATGAAGCTTACCTACTTATCCTACTTCACGCTTCTTTGCCCTCCCTCCCTCCACAAGAAACTCACCAGCTCAATAAGTGTTCAGTAGAGCTGCATCGTAAAGCTCGATCCTATACTGGATTTTCTGGCATTTGAATGAGAAGCAAGTTGATATGCTTACCTTCTAAGCAGAGTACCCATTAAACACAGTAGCTTAAGCATGCAAAGCAAGCAGCTCACACCAGCTGCTCCAACTGCAACGCAGACCCAAGTCTTCTGTATATTGTTAATGATATAGGCAGATACTTACAATTGTAGCTTGGTCAAGACACAAATCGCGGAGTTCGATGACACAATGTAGAGAGTTGTAGTAATCATAGCAATCTAGCACAGCACATATAGCATCACACTCTTCCACTTCCACGTTGCAGGCATGCTAAGCATCATGAGCACAGAGAATTCACCAGCAAACCAGCCCAGCAGTGAGGCATCCTCAGTTCAGCAGATCACGACGATTGAAGCAGTGAATTAAAGTTTTATATGCGTGTGAAATTAATATTCGATGAGTTACATCGAGAGTGAATTAGGGAAGTGAATTAGGTATTAAATAACATAAATTAAATCAAAGACTCTATATCATCTGAAGGCTCTGCTCTCAAGTGCCCCTCCTCTCTCTCCAGCATCAGCTACAATGCCTCTTGTAGATCAAGCGCTGCTAGAAAGCATGTATGACTCGCCATTAACAGGAGTGATGAGCACTCTCACTTGGTCGTTGTTTGAGGAGGCTACTGTAAGTTTGAACTCGGCTCCAGCCTTTACACTGATGTTGAATTCCTCGCACTTGCAGAAGAGGTCGCCTTTATGGTTCTCCACCTCGAAAGCATCATCTTGCTGCAGATACTTGCGTTTCCTGTACACCTGCACCTAGTAAGCATTGGGCGTGTTGTGCTGGTAGACGAATTGCAGCCTGAGTGGTTCGTTATGCTTGTCTCTGTAGTTTAGCTGTTCCATGTGTGCCTCCTGGTTTTTAATTTACTAATAATTAATAAGAGGGAATTATAATATAAAGCACTGTTGTAGTGTGAAGGGAATTCAGGCATTTTAACGCACTCTGCGAAGCAAAGCGGTTGATGGCATGAAAAGTGAATTATAGAAAGTAATTAATGAATAGTAGACTTTAGATGAGAAAGATTTAGACATCCTATATGTGTACAGTTGTAAAGTTTAAGTTTTATCAATATAAAATCTATGAAATAAATGCTTGAATATAACAAAATATAAGGAGTCTGTTGATCCAAGCTGCCCTTAGGTGTGAACATCATTTCAGGTTGACAGCTTCATCATAATCTCATTAATTATTCTACTCTTAACATCTTCTTCTGCTTCTTGATTTCCAACGACTTGGTCAATGGGAGCTTTGTCTCTTGCAGCTTGATCTTTGGCAGCCTGGTCAGCCTTAGCTTGATCTCCAACAGCTTGGTCAATGTGAGCTTGCTCTCTTGAAGCATTTTCTACTTCACTCATCTGCTTCTACTGAGTTTCATCATGTGACTGGGGTTGAGAAGTCTATTTAGGTTTGGGTCTCATGATACTAGTTTGCTGCTTCTTGAGGTGAGGCTGTAGCGCAGATCTGCTTAAAAGGTCAGATCTCTGAGGAGTAATACCCTTACTAGTCGTGCCATCACTGGTAGAAGTCTCATGATGGGAACTATCAGGTAACTGGTTCGAGTTTTACTGAGGTATAACCCCAAATTGATTCTGCCCACGATTGGTAGAAGTATTACCAAATAAAGAATTCCCAGCCTCAGATATCCTACTATTGAATACTTACTGTTATTGGTCCTTAGACGTCATCATCCCTGATTAAGATCAGTGTTTTGTTGGCCGTAACCATGGTTTTAATTTTACAATCCCGTATTTTCGTCTGAGATATCATAAAGACTTGGAATTGTTCCATCATGCTTCCTATCCCACGTGTCATTGCAACCTTAAGAGTTAGTTTATGGAACATTTCCATCACCAAGGAGTTAACTTTAGTTGATAGAGTGTTATTGGTCTGGTTCAATCTGTTGAATTTAAGTACCGAGTCCCTTATCTGGTTAATTTTCATCATCCACGAGTATGATCTAAGTTTTATCTTCATCAGTATCGAATTATTTAACACTGGATGGCCTCTACCTTGAATTGGAACCCGTTTGATTGCTATCCAGTCTTGAATTCGAAGCATTTGCGTTAGCTTACCCTCTGTTTAAGGATAGGACCTCTTTGCTTTGATTTTAAGAAGGAAAATCAAGTAGTTTGGCAGTTTTATGTTGTAAGAGCTACTTTTACCTTTGTCTCTATTCCTATCTGCGGGTAATATCTTCAGCGTAATGCTTGTACATGTCATTACCAATCGTTTCTCTGCTCTGAGTTTACTTGAAGCCTTCATCTTGCTGGTAATTTTTCTGACCCTAGAAATCATTCATGCCATAGTTTTTATTGCTTCCAAACATTTCCTTTCTGTTTAAGTTGTACCCTGAAGGAAGCTGCTGCTGCATCTGATTCATGTTAGTTGGCACTCTATACAACTACTAATCCCTTTGCTGGTGATAGTTTTACGAGTAGTTTTGGTCAACTCCTTCATAGAATTACTGTTGATTGGGGTAATTTGGAAATGTTCCGATAGGTGTAGTTCCATAAATTTCAGTAGGATTTCTCTGCTAGAATTAGTTCACTGATGAGAGAACTTGCTGGATTTGCATCTTGTCCTGGTACTGTTATCTATGTTGCTCATGTACATTGTCAAATGCTTGCGACTATCTTATAGAATGGGACTGCTGATAAGGATTTGCTTGGCTTGGCTGTCCATAATTAGAAATCCTTGAGGGAGTTTGTGAAAGTCTATAGCTCTGCATCAAGTCTTCGTCTTCCATTTCTACATCTTAGTCAGAATCACTAATCTATATCATGCTGTTGAGTGTAAGTCCTTCAAACATTACAGCGTTGTCATGATCATTTGAAAGCTAGTTAACTTTTCTGATGTAGAATGATGGGGGTTTAACAATCACTTTCCTATAAAGAAATGTTAGAATTTAAATCCACTTACTGAATAGTGTCATTCTTTTTGGAGCTGTAGTGCAAAAACCTGTTCTTGAAAGCTTCTAAGTGGAGAAGCCATGGCGAGTTCTCAAGCAGAGCTTATTCTCTGGCAGCAGTCCATCTAGATTTTTGATTGGAAGTCTCTTTACTTGGTCTTTTAGGGTAAGAAAAATTTCGTCACCATATCTCTGTTGTTTTGAAAGATAATTATCTGGCCAAGGAGTATTTCTCTATGCTTAATCAGCGAGGCTTTGAATAAGACCCATTACAATCTTTAGATCATCAGGGATCGACCAGTTGAGTGCGAGAGGATGGAATTCATTCTCCTTCAGTTAGAGATAACTATAGAATTTTAATCTAAAATATGCTTACGTTGATTCATAAATCTTGAAATACTCTTGGTAAGATTTATGGATAAGTTCCATAAAAGTTTCATGAAGACTTTCGAGTACATCCTGTGCCAATAAAAGATCTTTCCTTGAGGTTGTGCGAAGCTCTGAATTTCTGGGAGGGTTTTTAACCAAGGTGACGAGTGTGTTAAACTGATAGATTGAGTTATAATGCTTAGAGGCCTGTTAGGATATCCCTTCTAAGCTAATATACATCATTATGTATTTAGCCTCTGAGCATTTACCCTAAAATATTTAGCTAGCATTAAATTCTTACTTAACATATCAGAGCGTTCTTAAATAGATTTATTAGCAAATCTATCAACAAATTCAATAATGTAGTCGAAATTCTTGTAGTTCGAAAGTGGGGTCTTGTAGTAAATGAGTAAGTCCTTCGGAACTTCCTTCCATGTCTCACATTTAGAGGCTTTTTCATAGGTGAGTCTTATCACTTGATTCTGAAGGTATCAATTCCTCTATGCAAATCAATGTACGCCTGATGAAGATTAGTTGATGAGTACCTATAAATTAAGTTAGACAAATGGAAATGTTACATAGAAAAGAAACGCACGAAGAATTAACGAGCACTGTATTGGAAATCGTCGTATTAGTATAGAACAGTCTTCTCCATTTCACATCTTAGCGTGCACCCATAGAATCGCACTTCGAATACCTGCTTCATACCTGTAGAGAACGCGGGGTCTTCAGTAAAATCATGTATAAACACCTGGCAAGCTTCTTTCAATTCATTATTCTTCGAATCGATACTTTTGGGGATCAACACAGTCTTTTTACTGTACGAAGATTTGATCGTCAATGACTTATCAGCATTCTTGCGGATGACCCCGAATATTGACTGAGGAATGTCTCGACCACGTTGATGGAAGATCAGCTCTACAATTATAGAGTTCCTGTCGTCTAGATAATCAGAGAAAAGCTTTTCGTTATCAGAAAACTATTGGCCGAAGCTGCCAAGCTCATAGAAACTTGCCTTATTGTAATTCTATTGTACCGAGCCTTTTGAATACATATGTTCTAGAGAACTCATCTAAGACAAGCCAGTCGAGAGCATGCAAGAGAGGAAACTTCATGGGGTTCAAGAAGAGGGGGTTCACAATAGCCTAGGGGGCTGCTTTGAAGAGTGCACATAGTAGCATACAGAATGATCTCCTTTCAATATAAACCAGGCCATCGCTCAAGAGGTTCACAAGCTGCATGAGTTAGTCAAGGTAAGGAGTCGAGTGTTGGCAATTGAGCACTTTGCTGCAGAAGTTTACATTGGGATTGAATGCATGCTTGTCCCTGTACTGGTAATCCTTGATTCTGTTTGGTTAATGGATGAATCGATGAGGAGTAAACATTAGTCTGTAAACAGAAGCGTTAAAGAAGGGAGAACCAGTGTAATTGTACCAAGAAGACTCGAAATTATCCTGTATGTACTCAAAGCATTCATTAGCTTTCTGAATCATGAATGGGTATTGGAAATATTCTGAGGGCAGTAACTCTTCAAATCTCTCCTTGACATACCAACAGCGAGTGAATAAGAAATGGCTGGGGATCATGTCAAGCTTGTCCTTGACTTAGCTTTGAGATGCTTACTCAACATTTGAGCTTAGAGTCTTCTGGTGGTATTTCTTGCGAGAACTTAATGTGTATCTGTGTTGCTCAAGGCTGCCTTGATTGGCATCGACATTAAGCATTTACTGGTCTTCTTCTCCGTCATCGGGATCACCACCATCAATATTATTTTAGTTGAGTGAATTGAGAGAGGTTTTCTGTCTCTTTAATCTCTGCTTTTCATTTTCTTTATCACGTCTGAAAGGTCTACTTACTCAGTTCTCTTACCAAGCATTCTCTTGTACGTTGTTTGAGTAATTAGCTGGACCTCTCGGTCTTTTTCAACGAAGCAAGATTTTCTTTTCATCTCAAGTTGATATTAGACCACTTTTTTGTTTGCAAAGAAGAAGTCAACAGCACAGGTTCCAGAGTTCATTTTTTGGAAATTCTAAAGCATTTCCAGAAGAGGGAACTCACCGAAGCAATCACTCTTCGCGTATTTCTTTTCGAACTGGGTGATAAGTTAAATCACATCTATAAAGTAGTGAGAGGTTTTCAGGTCTTCCGCGATGGTGTTCTTGAGAATAGTCTCATAGTCCTCTTTTAGCTTTGCCTCAATCAATTCCCAATTGAAATTATCATTAGGATTGGGGGGAACGCTTTAGTTCATGTTCATCATGCTTTCAGTAAAACCACATGCAGGTCGTTCGTAGTTAGAAACTCTCATAGCGCAGCTGAATTGGCTTCCATAAGCTGATTTCCTGGTCTGGCTTTGGCGATGTCTGTCATATCGAGTCTCCCTTTCCTCTGAATGGTCAGAGTTGTTCAAATTGCTGCTCTTTCTCACACTGTAGGGTTGCTTTTGGCTGGGTTCTCTCTGGCTTTGAAGTCTGCTTCTTGAGGGCTCTGGGGTATAGCAGTCTCTTTATTTGGCAAACTTGCTCTTGGAATCGCTTTCGAAGGTGGTCTTCTTCACTGAGGGGATGTTTCTCAGGTTATAGGGAGTGGTCACGCGTTACTTCATCTGTCTGGGGGATTGTTGATCATCATCATCCTCATCATCATCATCATCTTCAACAAAATGATTGACTTGGGTGCGACTTTTCGAAGAGTTTAGGCTGCTTGCTGCTGGTTTAGGTAGAGGGTTGGTAGGTGATGGGTTTGCACTTTGTCCCCTTGAGGTCTTCTTCAGTCTCTCAGCTTCTTATACCACAGCTTCATCTGCCAAAGCCTCGATTTCCTTGACAAAATCTTGTTCTGCGGGATCGTTGTACTTGGCTTTGAAAGCATTCAGAAGATCAACATCATTTTTGATCTCGAGTCCTGAAATCTTGAGGACTCTCTTGACATTTTAGTTGGTCGTAGGCTTGGTGAACTTCTTCTCTTGGTAGTCTGCGGGCATAGGGTAATTAACTTAAAATGAACTACCACTGATGGTATAGTTGGTCTGGCTTTGAATTGAACCTTTCTGGATCTGAATGTTGATGTTTTGAGATTAAATCAAATCATCCATGTCATTGCGGAATTATTCTGCCTCGGCGAGAGTGAACGTAGACTGAGTGGCAGTGTTAATGCTAACCTGACTCATGATCTATGAGACAAAGTTACTGGCTGGCTTGCAAACGTACTCGGTCAGGATAGGGTTCATTCCTTTGCACTGGATCAGCTTCTTCATGAGTAAGGCGATGTTGAATGGATTTCCTGATGAGAGGAATTCGAGCAAGGAACAGTTGAAGACCAGGTTTTGCTTGGAGTTCTTGCACTCCACAGTCACTTTGGCATGTTGCAGCATCAATCTGATGGCACGATCCCCTTACATAGCTGAAGAGATGTGCCTGAGTTTATCGAAATCGGTGTTGGAGAAGTTAAAAGTTCCTGTGGGAAGCAGGAAATCTTCGAAAATCATTAAATTAATTATAAAATTCTGAAAGATCGGACTTAAATCATAGTTCAAAATCTCAGAATGATTTTCATTGGTTTGATTTTTTAGTGTGATTTGAGTTATTAGTATTAACTATTAAACTTTAAAAGACTGTAATATATATAAACCCCTCACAAGGAACAGCACTTAGTTATTGGAAATGTTACATTCATTCAGTACATCATCGATTAGTAGCGAACATTCATACAATTCCTTTTCATCGCAGTCGATTCTGAACTTTGGATTTCTCTGCAATCAAGAGTTAGAGGAAATCAAGCAGAGTGCGCTGAAGCCATAGTAGAAGACTATACTCAAGTGGACATCGGTCGTGGTGGGCACCAACTTCCCCTCAATTCCTAAGCCATTGAAGCTCACTTACACCTCAGGTACTCTCCTTAGCAATGGGTAGGTGCCGCCATCAACGATGGGCATTCTGGGTGGACAAATCATACGACTGCCATTGGACAATGTTGAGTGAGCAGTATCATCGTTAGTCGATATTTCAAGTTTGGCAACTGATGACTAGCTTTGTTATGGCCTTGAGCAGTACCTTCGTATGATTAGAAAGCCATAACAGCATACAGGGTAGAGAAACTCTAATGTAATGCATAAGAACCTGCAGATAAAGTAGAACGATGAGCTGTGGTAAGGCCTGCAAGACTTCATGAAAGAGCAGGGTGGGGTTTTCGATTTATCAAATCGTGACTACTCAAACCATTAACCAATGAATGGATCCTCCAAGAATCCTTACCTGAAACGCCGAGATGCGAAGCTGGCGCTAAAGAAAATCTAAGTGGTTTAACAATACAAGGTGGAGGGCATGAAACCCAAGGATATAGCACTTGAGATGGGTGTGGATCGACGATTTGTATACAAAGCAATCGAGAAGTTTAAGTATGAGGTGGAGCACAGAGTGCTGAATCCAAAACAAAAGCTCAAGAATGGGAGTAAGAATACGCGGAGCAACCCGCTCTTGCTGAAGGCGATTGCTATTATACTTGAACAGCAAGGCATCTACAAGATCACTGGCTGGCGCCTGCATCATAACTTGCTTGAATTGCAGAGTAAGGACTAAGAATATAAGAACCTAACAGTGCCCAGCGTTGCTACGCTATTAAAGGTACTCAAGGAAAGTTTCCATTTACGATTTGGCAAAGCCCAGAACGCCAATGCGAAGTATAGAGACCCATCCTTCAACGAGAAGAGGCTTTGGGTGTCAAGACTGCTCGCGCAGCTATTCTTGGAAGATGCAGTGATCATATCAGTGGATGAATCCAACTTCAGGAGCGATTACATGCCTACAAAGCAATGGAGTTTCAATTCAGCTGCCCTTCACAAGGAAAACCAATAATTTGACTCCTCTCTGGCCCCTGCTGTTGGTAAGACTGAGGTTCTCGTCACCGACGATGTCATCCAGTATGGCGAGATGCTGGTTGGCTACTCTAACATCGAATCGAACACATCTATAATCAATGGGGCCAGAAAGTATGATAAAATGAAGACCCCGAACACCACCCCATTTTTGAAAGACCAAGTTTCAATTCAAGATGAAAGTGACCTGAAAGCTGAAATTCTGAGACCCCAAGCAATTCTGGGAACCTCGAGGTAAGTGTTGCTGCTATTGCTTAACTATTTGAATACAGTGTCATCAGCAGCTCGAGAGATGTCAAATATGATGGTAAGGGTTCTATAGTAGGTTAAGAAGACTAAATTGGCAATACTGCACGAATAGTGGCTGGATCTGGAATTGTTCCATCAAAAATTTCAAGGCCAAACTCGAAATCGATCTTTAGAAAGTTATGGAGGAAATCTTCCGCCTAGAGAGAGCATATCTTTGAGGTTAAGGAGTAAAGCATCGCTGCCACTCCTGATCAATGCAGCGATAAATACAAGTATACTCAGCTGTCACCTATCCTAGAAGCCCCAGAGGGCAGTGCTCAATAGACATCCCTGCAGAAGCGCTTCAGCGCGATCAGAATATAGAGCTCCTCCAAGAAATCAAGCAGCTAACCATAAACCCCTCTCAAATCTGCTTCTGTTCTCACTCCATTGGTCCAGAACCTGGCCAGTCTCAGACTATAATCAACTCAACGCAAGGGCAGCGAGGTATTGAGCGCGAATGGCAATGAAAATATGGCATGCATCACTCCCCGACGCTTGCAGCTGTCCAGCAGGCCTCAAAGCAGCAGCGAAATCACAGAGAATCGACAGGAAGGTAAGCAAATTCTATGGATTTTGGCACTTTTATAGATGATTCTAAGTTCCCCAGGTCCATTAAGGGGAGTAATCAAGCAACCCAAGCTGTAGTCGATGCAATTGAGGCCTTACCATCATTCACTTATACTCCCATCGCAGTCGCGAAGCAGCAAGTCAACCAGCGGTTGGGGTCTTACGGGGTCTTGGCTCGAAATTTCTCAATTACCAAGGAATCCACTAAGAGATAGCAATTTTCGATGAGCTTTGTGGCAGCCATCACCAAGGACCAGCTGATCTCTAGCCAAATCATTTGAGGGGGCCTTCGATGCCGTGCTGTTCGAGAACTTCCTCTATCACACCCTGCGCCAGCTGCGCACAGACAAGGATCTCGCCCAGAAGAAGATCGTGCTGCTCATGGACAACGCAGTCATTCACAAGTATTCAGAGGTGCTGGAGACTGCTAGGAAGTTCAAGGTCACTGTCCTCTTCAATGCAGAGTACTCACCCTGGCTTAACCCCATCGAGCAGTTGTTCTCCTACATCAAGAGGCACCTCCGCTAGGAGCAAGCAGACAGCAAGTAAGTATTTTGGGCCTAACTTTTCATAAGATCCACCTGGTGAAGCGGCTTTCGCAGATTCTGAAGGCAATGACCAAGACAGACGTCAACAAGCTCTGGGCTTTCAGCGTGAAGCAGTGGTGCAGCACCATCAAGCATGGATTTGTGTGAAGTTGAGCTGAATGATGATGAGTTGAGGAGCTGGAGCAATAGAACTGACCAATACAACCATAGACAGCACTTGAATCGTCAAATTTATTGATTAAAAGCCCCCTTATTACATATCACACTTTTAAATTTTAATTTTAACTAATCAAACCAAAAATCCAAAAACCTCTCTAATTTTCGCTCATTAAAATCGTCATTTTGTCTCCTCCTCCACTAAAGCTGCCGAATTTGGTGCTCAAACAGTCGAGCAGGACTTGAAAGTTGCTGAGCTGGGGGTTTTAAAACATGGAGAATACGACAGGGTCTCAAATTTCACAAAACACTCATCAAGCAACGAGTTCTTGACCATTTATGGTGATTCCACTCTCGATCGATGAAATTTGGTGATAGATTTTGATAAAAGTTGATGATTTTATCAAACAGAGAGTAAAATTTGCTACTGGTCATTCAACTAGTGAATTTGACTAAAAATTTGAAGATCCTGCTTTAAAATGAGCAATCTCAGTTAAATTACCAATGAATCTCAAACATTGAGCTTTAAGTGTCAAAATACAAACGAAATGTAAAGTTGGTTAAAATTAATTTAATATAATTTGGTTTTGATTAATTTCTACAATTTCCTATTTTTATCTATTTTAGCAATATTAAATGTTTCATAAATCCAAGGATCATTGTATATATTAAAGTGAGCTTGCTGAATCGTGACACTTCCATTAAGATATACATTCATGTATTAATTATCAACATAGAGGGCTCCACCATAGCCGATACATCTAGTATGACTGATTTAAGCTCCATTTAAGAAAGCTATTTAAGTGAAATACTCTACAAATGGGTCGACTACAGTTGTGTTTGTATCTTCAGCTGGTGGCTCGTCTTATTATAGAGTGATAATTTCATATTAATCTGCGGTGGTATTGCCAGTTTCAGTCGTCTCTAGATCATCTAAAAATCTTCTCCTATTTTCCCAAACAGGCCAATCCTCCCAACCACCATCATCTCCACCCCCTTCTTCTGGAGGCTCTCTTAAAAAATCATTAATGTGATATATTAGTCCTCCGTGATGTAGAGCAGTTGAGTTATTGACACTCAGATTTCATCAAAAAGTAACAATTCTTATATTTATAATGGGTATATAGCAAAACACGAATAATTTAAAATTGTAGAATGTGTGATTGACAAGATCTAATGAATATATAAACCCTCCATTATCACCCATTTAGTTCGAAACAATTGTGTTGTTTAAAATTAAAGATGAATTCACGATGTAAAATGAACCGCCTTCCAATGCTGAATTACTTTCAAAAGTTGATTATTAATATTAATTATATATATATTCATTAATTTGATCCCTCATCATAAAAACTGCTATTAACAATATGAAAAATAGAGCCCTGATACGCCAATTTACAATTTTTGAAAGTATTATTAAATGACTGAATTAGCTTGGCGTTTTCAATTTTAAAAAGGGATTAGTAAAAGAATATTCTGAAAGAAATAAGTTACTCATCTGTTTATTTTATAAATATACTTCTTACTTTTATAAAATTTAATTTTTATTAAATTCTATTTCATTAACTTGAAAGTCACCACACTAGAAAATACTGTTTTAAATCGTTACAATTATGTCTGGATCATAATATATTATAATATATATATTAATATTCAATAATAGAATCTTTAAGAAAGTTTTAAATATTATAGTTTTAGTAATTCATAAAAGTCAAGTTAAATAAAGTCTTTCTTGTTCAGATTCTTATTCATCCTAGTGGCTTCTGTTGAAGCTAGTTTAACTTTTTAAAATTTAAAATATTTTCAATCAGGACTTGTGAATTCTAAGAAATATGTCAATATGCTGTATTTAAGAAGTCGGTCATTCTTAATAATACTGATCTGGCCTGACAACCTTTAAAATAATTGTCAGGCCTGACAATCTTTTAAATAATT
>ARYC01001102.1:0-10477 GCA_000711775.1 Oxytricha trifallax | reverse complement strand
CCAGTGCTATCTTACTTTGAAAGAGTACTTCAATAAGTTGACTTAAGGTTCAGGGTAGTTAAATAAATCATAAGCTAGGTCAACGCTAGTGAAATCAATTGGTTAAACTTATTTAGTAAGTATGTCTTGAAATCTTTTAGCTTCCAATTCCTGATTGTTTACTTGGATATTTATCTTTGAAGGAGAAGCAGGAATAGCAGTTTGAGTAACAATTATATCAACAGTAGGTTCTTCAATCATAATTGGTTGATGCTTTCGCTGTTAATGCAACTTCAGTGTGCGCTTAAGCATCCATTATCCACAAAGATCACAAGGAAGCAAATTGAACTGGCTTTTGGACTACGCATATCCTAAAGCAATTATAATAAATCCTTACTTCGAGAGTTTGCCACTGCTCTAATCACTGGTTTGTTTCTACTAATATCTTAACATTAATATTATTATAATTATAGGTAATATTCTTCTTAAGAATGATGACTAAAGAGAGGTAAGCAAAAATACTATTGGCAAGGAATCATTATTATACTTACGGGCAGATTAACATATATTGAATTTGTGAATTTAAGTTAAAATTTATAACTTATTACTATAAAAAAAATAAGGTAAGTCAGACTGCCATTTTAAAGATGTTACTGGGTAGATGTAACAACTGATTTTAGTATCAGTTAGTCAACTTTCGATACTTATAAGTATGATTGTGAATCACTTTGTTTAAGTAGAGAAGTTTTAAAGGAAATCACTGACAAGTAAGTGATAGGTACTTGGTTATATTTTGAATTCAGATTTTATATAATTAACTATTAATAATTTATACTTAGATCTCTTACATACTCATAAAAATCATTCTAACCCAACCACTTTCGTTGATCAAACCTAGCCACTCTCTTTATAACCCCTTATTATATATGAATCACTTATCAGTATCTCCTTATAATTGCCATATCAAATATCCAAGACCCATCGGGCGTAAGGTCTGATGAGAATTCTTGGATTTGTGTACGAGATTTGCAACTTTAGATTTTCAACTTTCAGATCGGTAGGTCGGTAAACCCAAATTCTGATCTGAGGACACTTTCCAGACCCTCCTCATTTCCCTCGGATGCACCATGAGGTCCAACCTTGGGCCTTAGATCTTTCCCAAACCACTCCTAATCATCTAAAAATCCAAGCCTCATTACATTAACATACAATAAGTGGGTTTTAAAGTTACGGAACCGCGGATTTAGAGGGGTGGGTGGATTTATTTTCAATTCCAAGTTTGAAAGTGGCTATACTATATCTAATGGATTATAGAATATGACTTATATGATTTTACAAAAATTATTTTCTAATCCTCTCCAAACCCTACCACCCCAACTTAAATGATGCAAATACACTATAGAACGATGAAATATAAAGAGGGAACTCGATTGAGGGTGGAAGTGGCTAAAACCCATCTTGAAATGCTTGGGTGCCCTTAACCGCCATTTTAACCTTAAAAATTGAAGAAAATTGCCTTATATATTTATCCATTTATTCTACTTCAATATATGCCCTTTAATAGTTCTAAGTTATCCAAATGTGTTATAATTGCTGGCAGGCTATATAATCACACATTTGATTAGCTTGAAGGTGAAAGCTTAAATAGGAGAGACAATATCCTAAATAAGTTCAGCCTAAACTAGGGTATTTTATTATTTTCATAGTCTTACTGGAAAAAGTCTACCTCAACCCTATAGCCATACCTCTATGCCTTTGCTCGGTCTTTACCTTGGATATTTCTATGACTAGGGCTGCTATATATTTTTTTTTAACTATTGAAATAAGGAATGAAAGAACACGGGTAGAGTTAGAAGTTTAGATGGAAGAAAGTCTACCTTACAATTGGAAGAAGTCTACTTTTTTCCTCTGGAAGAAGTCTACTTTTTTAACTGGAAGAAGTCGACTATTAGGACTGGAATAAGTCCTCTTTTCAATTGGAAGAAGTCTACCTTTTGGAAGATTTCCACTTTTTAAAATTCTCTCTAAGATTGAAATAATCTGAGACTAAATATATAAACTATAGTTATCCTAGTAGCTCCTCACTAAAACTATAATACAAATAATAGCAGGAGTATTGCCAAAATTTTAATGAGAGGGAAGGTTCGGTAACTCAGTATATTTTTCTTAGAATAGAGTATATATGGATTATGTATAATGTAACAAACATCACTTTCAGTTAACCTTAATTCAAGTAAGAGTTTCTAGATTACCAACACTAGTTTTTAAAATATGGTAATTCCCTTTTTTCTAAGAATAAAAACCTACTAGCCTTGCTTAAATGCTATTAACTCTACTAAGAAATCCTCATCAACTTGGTAGGAAGCCTTCAATTTTTGGAAGTTAAAGCTACCAAATTTCACAGTTGAATCTATCGACCAGCAATACTAATAAGCTCTATATAAGCTTTAGTTGCTTTACTATTATCATAAAAGGAATGAGCTTTAAAGAGTACTTACTAAATTCCTACAACTTAGTACAAGTTGAGAGCTTTAATAAAAGAGTGGCCTTAAAAAACTTTTGATTGAATAATTTCTTTGAGTCTTACTCAGTAAGTTGAAGGAAGAATTTGAAATAAATGGAAGACAACTTGTAAAGTCTTGATGTGATGTTTGTTACAAAGATTAAAAGTCTTATACTTTCTATAATTTTCCACTTAGCTGTAAGATGAATAATTGATATTCAGTAGACTCAATACTACCAATCATTCAGTAAAGTTATTTCTATACTAACAAACAGTAATTACTCTATAAGATTGTAGACCTTGAATCTAAGTCAAGATATTTTTTCCCTTGGCTTTATGAGAATTAGAAGTTTGATGGAAGATAAGTCGACAGTATCAATTACAGCAAGGGGCATTATCATTAAAGGTGATCTATATAAAAATTGAACCAATACCTAGGAGGATTATTACTTTTATTTTAATTCAACATCAGCATTTTTCCTTGATAATATTGACCCAAAACCAAATTTCCCTTTAAACCTTCTTATTAGCCTAAGATTTCTTAAGAGTCAATGATGTTCGATCTGAAACATGCCTCTCTCCTTTAATCTCCACTCTAGATTCACTGATAAGCAATTTCCAGCTTGGGTTCTTAGAACAAGAACGAACTTGCTAAAATCAAAGTGTCCAAATTTTGCTTGTTTTTCTCTATAATCTCTATATAATCCTTAATTAAAGCTTACTATTAATCTCAAAATATCTCAAATTTCTAAAACCTTAAATCCGCCCTCTATTCTCAGGAAATCTAAGGGTTATCCTCTTGCTTTAGCATTCCTACTTCTTTCATAGGTGTCTCAGATCACTTAGCATACTCTCACATAGTCTGGAAGTGAAGGGGTAAGCTCTAACGAAACTTATGATCGAATAAGTAGTCATTTTGAGAATCTCGATTTACCCCTCAAATTCATAGAAATTACAAGACTAATCCGTAGGAATTTAATTCCTAAGAAATGACGTTAAATTTGGAAAAGTTCCACCTAACCTCTGTGAATCATCACAGTTCTCTCATCACTTGATCTCAAGTATCTAAACTTAAACATTGAAATATTTTAGACTGACTTGGAAGGTTTAGTGGGAGTAGGGATCGATTAATTTTATTTTCTAACTGTCATGGGGATTTGGTTTGATTTCAGGCATATTTTATTTTGTCAGTTAAAGTTTAATCAATTAAAATTAAAGCTATTCATAAAAACTAAGATGTCAATCTGAATAATTCTAACAAAAAGCAAGCAAAGTTATTCTTCTTCTAATTAGTGCCCTGTTGATGGTTGCTCGCATCCTTCTTAAAGAGATGTGATAAGTATTACCACTTAAAAAGGGATCACCCAAAATTTGATTATTAAAAGCACATGGAGATCCTTACTTGAAGATTGGTTGAACAGGAATGTTTAGAGGGATGGAATCATTAACGAATACTCTCCTCCTGAATATATTAATAGAGAGATCCAGCCCTTAAATCATGTGATGTTGAAGGCCTAAGATGCTTGGGGAATTGGCCTACTCCTGTTCTATATTCTTTGCGGAAGTTTACCTTACACTGTTGATGATATGTTGGCATTGAAAGATAAAAATGCTATTCTCACCAATAGACCTTTTGAGATATTTAATCCTAAGTTTGATGGTCAGTGGTTTGTCATCATTAGAAACCTGTTGACTCCTGACCCTTTGCACAGATCTTTAATTCAGTCCTTGTACATGGATCCTTTCTTCAAGCATTAGAGAGACTAAGTGGAAATCGACACATTAACTCTTCACGACTACGAGAGCGACGACGAGTCCAATTCCTGAAGTCTGAAGCCCACTCGTCCAGAGAAGGAAGATCCCTGAAATTCTTCGTTCTTGACGAACAAAAATTAAACGAAAATAATTGAATAATTATAATTAACCACCATCTTATTTAATATGTATAAGTCTCCCTACTATCTAGTACCGGAATCGGTGTCCATTTTAAAGGACATCTGTTTGTTTGAGTAGTACTTTAATGTGTCTGTAACAAACATCATCTATTAAATCGGTTATCGATTGGTAGAAGGTGAATTATTTTAGAAGTTTAATATCTTTTATGAGTATAATTCTGATCATTGTATTAGGCCTCACTTCGACTCTAAATATTCTCTGCGGATTAAAAGATATTTCCTGATAAAGGCGAGATGAGAAGACAAGTTGTCAAAGGATTAAATAGGTTTTAATAAAGACACAAAGAAAAGTTAAAAGTTAAACTATCAAACAAATTTATCAAATATAAGCGAGCATCTTTTATTAGCATCTCACTTTGATATAACCATAATTTCAATAGAGGAGACCTTCTGCTCCTTGTCATCATCTTCCTTCTTCTCCTCCTCCTTCTTCTCCTCTTCCTGAGTTGAACAGACGACACCCTCTTCGTCAAGCATCCACATCTTGGACTTCAAGAAGTCGGTAGTGAGATCTTCTTCATCCTCAACGATCAATTTAGCTTCTTGCTCTTGCATTAGCATTCCATTGTAGGATAAGTGAAGGCCCATTCAAGAGTGAGAGTTTTCTTGGGCCCTTAAGAAGTTTAAGTGGTGATTCTCTTGATCTTGAAGCTCTCCTGGAACCCAATAGTTAACTAGATCTGTCCCTTAAAATGGAAAGGCTTGTAATCTGCGACATTTAAGGCTTGGAGGTGCTCTGCAAGTTCATCTTGGTTCACCATACACTGGAAGTTTGACTTGATGCCAAGGGGAATAAACAATACATCTCCGTCAGGGAAAATCTGGATCGCCTTCTCGATAGTTTCATCGGCAGGGATTTGGTAGTCGGAGAAGTCTCCCTCCGCTTGCACTTTAGTTTCCTTCTGGTCATCATCTTCGTCGTCATCGTCCTCGTCGTCGTAATGGTCTTCGTCGTCATAGGAACCTTCGTCGCTCTCTCCAGTGTGATGCCCTTTCAAAAGATAGTAGTAGAGATAGCCAAGTGAGAAATATCTCAAGGTCCTTTTGATTTAAAAGGGGTTTTGGGATACCATCTTATGGAAAGCTGCATCCTTAAGTGTGAGGGGTTAGCACTCAGGCTCCTTAGTGAAGTCGATACCAGCGATATCCTCGTTCAGTTTGTCCTCTTTCATAGGAGACATCAAAGCCAGGTATGTAGAAATGAGTTTGCTGTTTTCAAATTCCATTTGATTTATTATTATAATTTGACTAGCAGAATTCTTTGTTAAAGATAATAATATTAGGGCTTTAATTAATCGTAGAAAGATCGGGCAGTTTAATTGTATATTGTTTCAAGATTTATATAAGTGTAACAAACATTACTCTCAGTTTTATAAGTCTGAGGCTCTGTAGTTTTAGTGAAAATGCTTATTAAGAGAAAGATATAGGATTATTAATAGCAGTAATACAGATTCCCTAACTTAACTCAAACCAATAATCAATCAATTCCTTTGAACTAGAGTGCAACCCCGTCCTAGAGATAAACTCTAGGAAAGAGCTGCTGAGATTTTCGCATTTAAAATTAAATTTATTTGCTGTGCTGCTACTAGTCTCTCAAATTTTTCAAAAGTGAGAGAAATAATAGAAATAAAGCCTAGCTTACTTACCTTACCATTAGTTAACTGGTGAAGTAAAGTAACAGGGCAGTACTACTATTTACTGTTCTCTGCTTTCTCTTTAAAAGTACCTATAAAAAGTTCAAAAGTAAAAAGTTTTTGGTTAGAGAAGTTTAAGTTTCAGCCTAAATTTTTAAGACTGGTTAATTTTTATTTGTAGAGTGCCAAACTACTGGCTTTACTTAAGAAAACTTAAAAACCAAGAAACTGCTGTTTGGGATACTGCCTGAGCCGATTTACGCTTGAAGCTTTTTTAGGCTTCTCTACAGTCAGGGTGAGTACCTAGGCCAAATAAAAACTTTACTTAACTGTAAGTTAACAAGTGAGTAAAATTTTAATTAAGTTACTAAGAGTAACTCCTTTTCTTAAGGTTAGCTTAAGTAGTAAGTAGTTTTAGTTTAGCCAAGGGTAACTTGTTGAAGTTGAATAAGGGGAACCTCTATCATTAAAATTTAATTATTAAAAAATCTCTCAGGACCTTTGGACCACCCGTTTGAATATTCAAATTCGTTCGTCCTCGAAACGAGGTTAAATTCGATTCATTTTATAATTAATTTACGATTTATCGTCCTTGCCCGACATCGATTGACGAAAAGTCTGCGGAGGAATGTAGCCTGAGAGTCATGTCACTGTGCAAGTTAAAATCTTCTTTAAAACTGATCGTTTGTTTATTTGATACGATTCAGATTTCCTTTAATTAATTACCATGCCAGACATTGATTAGCGAAACGCGAGGTTGAAAACATCCAGTGATTGCAACACTGCGATTGTACTTGAGCAAATGTAGCTTTTAAGTCATGTCACTGCCGCTCTTAATTAATTAAATACCCTAAACAGATCATTTGTTTCCTAGTAATGATTTGACTTTGCTCCTTTTTTTTAAAAATCAAAATCAAAATTAAAATCCAGTCTAAGATCTTCAAAAATTAATTCTGCAGTATTAAAATCAAAAAGTGAAGGCCTTCAAGAGAGTTCTTAAATTAAAACCAAAATTTATTAAGTAAGTACAAATTGTTTATTTTTATTAAATCGAGGTTCTGTGTCAATGCTACTTGGGTTCTTTGTTAATGTTCTTGGGTTCTGTTACTTTGTTACTTGGGTTCTGTTAAAATAATAGCTTCTGAATTTAAAAAAAATCACTGTTACTTTTGTTACTTGTTATTTAAATCGATCGTAAAGCCTGGCCAGGCAAGCTTAAGCTAAAGCTAATTAAATTTGAAAAAAAATCTCCTAATAGGGTTCTTGGAGTTCTAATGATTTATTACTTTTACTTTGGTTCTTTCTGTTACTTTGGGTTCTTTAAATTAATTTAAAAAAATTGCTAACTGGGTTCTTACTAGCAGAATAATTGGGTTCTTTTGATTTTTTTTTACTTTGTTCTTGCTTCACTTAGAAAATTTTACTTGTTCTTTTAAAAATTTGTGAATTAAATTAAACCCCAGACTGAATGTTTAAACTAGAAATTTAATAGTGGCCACTATTACCCAAGCTTAAATTTTAGCTTTAACCCCAGCTAAGTTCTTTCAGCTGAAAAAGATTTCTGAGGTGATTTTACAAAGCTTTTAAGCTATTTGAAATTTACCCTTTTTAAAAACCATGATTTTTTAGTTACTGTAACAAACATCACTTGACTTTTAAACTTAAAACTTGATTTTAATTAAATAGCTGTTAGCTTTAAAAACTTAGTAAACTCAGTTAATCTCCAGCGTTTTTGATTTTTAACTTTTTAACTAAAACAACTAGGCTAAAGCCAACTTTTAGGTCAATTAGGGATATAGGTAGGTAATATAAGCTGATAGCTGAATTTTCTGTAAAATTATTAGAAAACTAGTAAAACCTGAAATGCTGCCAAAATTTTCATTTTAGTACATCAAGTTGTTAAGGTACTTAAAAAGACTAAAAGTCTAGTTGGCCTTTGAAAACGTAAAATTTGTCCTCAAGCCGATTAGTAGGGCTTAAGGTTAGAAACCAGAACTTAGAGAAATCTTGAGTTGGTAGGGTAAAATAGAGCAGTTGAAGAAAATTGTGGTAGAAGAGAGCTGGGCTTATAGTTTTTAAATTATTTAGGTTGAGAAGTTTGTTACAAACTTAAATTAAATTTATAGTAGGCACTTAAAACTGGCAATTTATAGGGCAATAATCCAATAAATTTAATAATATCTTAATAAAACCAGGATTTTTAAAACTGGGATAAAACTAGTGAAAATTAAATAGAGAGGAGAGAATTAATATAAGAGAAAATTAGGGAGGAGAGTGCAGTGAGTTGATTTAAAACTTTTTATAAAAACTAAATAATCATTCTTGCTACAAATATACTTAAACTTGGGAAATAACTTGTGGAAATTATCTTCATAAAGCTTTTAAACGCCTTTCAAAGTAATGGTAGGATATTAGCTTAGTTGGTGTTAGTAGGATTTTTTTAAGGTTGATTCATATTTTATTATGAAGCTTTGTTTTGAGACTAAGGTATCTTGGGTGTCCCTTTGTGAGACTAGGTTGCTTCAGTTGAAAGTATCAACGTTTAATTCTTGTTGTTGACTTCATCAGTTTCAGAATTGATATCATTAAGGTTTAGATTATTCCTGCTTAGAAATCAAAGTCATTGAATTATTAATTATCATGTTTATTATGGAACATTCGACTTCCACCAAGGTTTTTAAAGTAAGAGTTCTATTTTTGGTTATGGTGACCTACGGATGCTTTCACTTGATTATGTATAGGTTGTTTATAAATTCCATTACTAGGAAAGATTGGAGGTTATGTAGTGAAATAGCTGTCTTTCTCAAAATCTCAGTGGTCCCTGGGTATGCTTGCATCGCTCTCTTAGAAATTCTAAGATCTTTGTTGATTAAATCTATTTGGTTCATACTCGTCTTCACTTTAATCTTCGTCATAATCTTCTCCTACTTCTTCATCATCATTATGAATCGCTTATTGATTGCCTGAGTCCTCTTAGTGCTGCTTCTGATTTCTTGTGTCAAGTGCAAAACCACCTCCTTCAATTTGCTGATGTTAATCGTTGATTCTATTTGAAGGATCATTTTGATCAATGAGCTGGTCTTTTTGTTTAGTGTTGGTGCCTAACATCTATTAAACTAATTTAATCTCTTTTGAATTATTAGTCACAGGATCATTCTGTTAACTATTCTTTTGCACCTTCTTCTTTGCTTTGCTCTTTTTATTATTTAGCGTCTAACTCTTGAGTTTGTTGAAAGGTTCAACTTATAATTTATTCTATTATATCTAAGTTGGAGTGAGTTAAAGACTGTTTGATTAGAATTGATTGATTTAAGGAGTACCAGTGTTAAATTGTTGTTATAGAGAAATGTTGTAATTTGGTGTCTGACTCATAATCCCTCCACCACTGTGTTTCTTTAGAGAGGAGGAAGAGGAGTCCTGTCCACTTTTTATCTATGACAAGTTCTGGAGAGTTTATTTGCTTGCAAGTTGGCTTTAGTTTGGCTGCTTTAAACTTAGCTTTGTATCTCTTTTTCTTTGAGAATCTGAAAAGCTTTATTGATTTTACAAAGTGTAGCTACCATCAACCCGATTCCTTTATGGAGTGAGTAAGTCATTATCATTATGCGCATATGTGAGTGAAAGCTATCTCTATCTTTGCCACAATATATTATATTCGCTCAGGCTGTTTTCCTACTTTAGTTGCTTGTGAGTATTCCATTAGTATTATTATTGAACTGTTAAACAAGCTAGTCCATATTAGAGATGCTGAACTTATTCACGCTGCCGCTGTAACATTTTTTCAGTTCCTGAGAGCTTACAGGAAAAGTCTCTAATTTTACTACACAGTAGTCATCATAAGGTCGATAATTTAAGGTTTTGAGTGCACTATTGTCCAAAGGCGTCAATTTAGTTAATTTCTCAAACAGGCGCAAGTACTTGTAATTATGGTAAGGATCTTATAACTTTGAACTTTGATGGAAACTTTCAGTTTTTGTATTTTGTTCAAACTATTATTTCCTCTTGTCAACATCATCAATTATATCTTCAGTAAAACTGTCTTTAGTTCTGGAATATTCTAGCAAATTATATGTTGCAGAATTGAATGATCTCTCTTCAGAACAAAGTAAAACATTGAGGATATTGTATCGTAAGTCAAATGGTATTTCATAATTCAGTTGAATATCCTCTTTCAATGCATTGTCTTCTATCTTATTTAATTTTTCATTTCTATACACAAAGTTAGGAAATTCAATAACTTACAATGATTATATAAACTCGAATACTTAAGGGACAATTTTAAAAAGGGTTTAACGGAGAATTTTTTATATCTGTATAGGTAGAGATTCTATAGCCTTAGACTCGTTGGTTTTCTTCCCTTCAAATGTTTTATTGAATTCTTTCATAATTTGAACTGATTATATCAT
>ARYC01001101.1:0-32591 GCA_000711775.1 Oxytricha trifallax | reverse complement strand
AGACTGCTAGAATATTTTCTCAACAGGACAAAGCTTGAAGAGACACCTTAAAGAGGTAAACTCTGGCAAAGCCAAGATATATTTCAAGCATGACAAAGTGGATGGAAGGTACTAATGAACAAATTGTATGAAGTCTTATACTCACTCTGCAAAAGTTAAGAAGCACATGCAAAAGCATCACCTCAGTGAGTTCTTGATTTAATAGACATAAAAACTTGTGCCAGCTAAAAGAAAATCAAATACTCTCGAGTCTTAAAGGTGAGTTACAGGAGAAGCTCAAGAGACAGAAAAGATAAGAATGATGAACTAACCTGCAGGCAATACAATTCTAGCCTGTTTCCAAGCAAAAGCTATGAACATTCCTGCATTGAATGTAATTAATCTAAGTAGTTGTATTGAGAATTACTTGCATATAAGTGTTCCTAACAAGGCAAAGCTTATATTGGTTGATGAGTATGCATACAAGGTGTACCCTTTCAGCTATCTCCTTAAGAACGAGCAATACTAAAATGAGTTTGCTAAAGAATATATGATTCTTAGAGAGGCATAGAGAAAAGATTGCAAGAACTTGCTTAAGCTAGATGGTGTTATTTTTAGCTATGGTTTTATCGCACTGAGACTTAAGAATTATGAAATGACTCTGAGAGATTATTTATATCATATCAGATACCCAGATGATTTGAATGATATGCTATCAGATATGATAAAGGGTGTCAAGGAGTTGGATAAACTTGGATATGTTCATAGAGATTTGAAACCTGAAAATGTAATGCTGAACCTCTGCCCTTTAGGAGTCGTAGTTATCGATTTCAATAGAGCCTTAAGATAAGAGATAGTAACTTTAGCAAAGGGTCTTGGCACTCCTGGCTACTTCCCAATAAGAGAGAGTGGACGAATGGATCAGTTTAGTGGGATGTACGGGTAGTAGCTGCTATAATTTTAGAGAGTGACATGGAATGCATGTCTTACTATGGTACCAAAAAAGAGAAATAATCAATATGTTTAGCGAATAAGCATATAAAGCAGGACGATGTCTGCAAAGAAATCAAACAGATTGTAGACATGATGATTGTAAGAGCACCATCATATCCAAGATAATCCTTAGACGATTTCAAGAGATACAATAAAGACAAGCAGATATAATTTGTTTGAGTTAAATCGCCTAATAATTATTAAATATTCTTAAAATTCACATAAAACCTGCATTTTCTCTACTAACCCCAATAAGACCCCAACTATACCCTACAAATCAAAGCACTTATAAACCTCACTAAGGGGTTTTGGGGTTTTGAATGAAAGCTTTAATTCTCATACTTATTATTTTTTATTTTATATTTTGTAAATGACAATCAAAAAGATTCAGTTCGGAGCAGGCATCAATTTAAAAACAGTGAAGTTGACAGTTCAAGATAAGGTTTAGTGGCGAATAACAACAGATCTCACTCCCCTGACTTCGATAACATAGACATAATCCACAATCAATAATTCGTTTTTAACAATAATAATTAGAATTAGTTGCCAGTAATACAGGAAATACCATAAGAAAATTAATTGAAATTGTTTCACAGACATAACAAGCATTAGATATTGTAAAATAGTAAGCACAACAGCCAGACTTATGAATTATAGAACTTAAATCACTCGCCATTGCTAATGCCAAATAGATAGAGCAACATGTAGATAAATTATCTAAATACTATAAGTGAGAAAGGTATGCAATTTTATAGATAGAAATATATTTCTATTTAAATCAATTAAATATTTTGAATTATTAATATCTTTTAAATAATAAGCCACCATTTTTATAAAAATTAGAAAGAAATTTATATTAAATTATTTATTAAAGATTTGATTACTATTTTTCAATATCGCCTTAACCTATGTAGAAATTGAACTAGTTAGCTCGCCCCAAACATAGCTCCCTCTATGTAAAGAAAATAAATAGTAATAATATAAGTAATGTATTAAACCAATAAAATGAAGCATTAAGTAACCTTGTAAATAATAGCAATTAAATCAGGTAAAATGATATAGTAAGCTAAAATGACATTCAATAGTCAATTTATTAAATTTGTAAATAATAAATCTTTGTATTCTATTAAATTAAAATATAATATACATAATAAAAAAATAGTATTTTCAATAGTACCAGTAAAATTCGGTGAGAAGTCAAAGGAGTAATAATAATTTTATTGTTGATCAGGGCTTTTCAGATAAGAGTCTCATTAATCATAAATCTAAAAAATCTATAGTAAGTAATAAACTTATTTTTATTATGTATATTTAATCATGTTTATGATACAAACTAGGAATATAATAGCATAAAAATATAAAAATACTTTATATAAAAGGTTTATGTTTGATTCGATTGTCAAAAGAAGAGAAAATGAGATACAGGTTTTCAAGAATTAATGAAAGTATTAATTGATATTAATTTTAAAACTATTCAATAATTTAATTTCTTTAAGTATCTCACCAAAAAGATAAGCAAATTATCTTATAATCATAAAAGATTAATTAAAATTTAATTTTTACGTTTATAGATTAATAACTATTTTTGCATTTTATGTTTAGTACAAATATATATATATATATCTATTTACTTTGGGCAATTATAAATATTTAAAAATTTTACATTAATAAATCATAATAAATCAAAATTTCCTGTCTCATTAAAAAGGTTAACTTAAATATTTTTTATTTAAGAATTACTAAATTTTACTTTTTGACTTAAGGCAAGAAAAGCATTTATTATTTTCCTATATATT
Organism: Oxytricha trifallax; assembly: GCA_000711775.1. Taxonomy (NCBI): domain Eukaryota; phylum Ciliophora; class Spirotrichea; order Sporadotrichida; family Oxytrichidae; genus Oxytricha; species Oxytricha trifallax. The sequence goes on along the minus strand of ARYC01001101.1, from coordinate 29,823 downwards.
TAAATAATATTATAAATATTAAAACTTAGAGATTAAAATTATAGCTGTAAAGATTTTCATTGGATTTTATTAAAGACTCTTATTAAAATTATTAGTAAATTGGATATTATTTTGGATTTCACTTTCTCAAATTGATATTTACTAGTTTTATAAGTATCTAATTTTCATATAAAAGATTAATTATTATTAGTATATTCTTATATTTATATTACTTAAGCTATTGCATAAATATTTTCAAGGAAATCCATTTACAATTATTTGTATAACTGTTTTTAACTATGCTGAAATTTAACATATTTATCATTTAGTGCTCCTACAATTACATAATTTCAAGTAAAATGATAATAAATTTCATTAAATTTCTTATTTTTGTGAAAAATATTTTTAAAAAAATAATTTTCATATTTATGTATGAATACAATTTTATTTAGTTTAATAAAAAAAATGAAAATATAATACTAGGAATACATTTGAATTTGGAGAATATATTTAGATTAAATCTTAAATTAATTATATTGCTATTAAGATAACTCTATTATTTCATCCTTAGTGAGATATAAAATCGACCTTAATTTTTGCATAAAACTAAATAAATAAATCACCTAAAATCAATGTCTATTAACCTCACTTCAATGATGAATTTATATAGTATCGCTAATAGTAAAGTTAAGCAAGCATTTATTCAATATAAACGAGTATCATTTTGACTAGGTTTCCAGAAAGTTAACTGCCAACAATTCAATTAATATAAATTTTAATTTAATGATTTATCAATACAAATGTTTTCCTACAATATTAAATTACAGCTTCAATTATTTAAAGGTATTGATGATATAAAAAATGTTATGTTTCCTTTTTAGAACTATAATATGTAACAATCTAGAATAATTTAATTAGAAATTCAGGTCTCTCTGTGACAATCAATATTAATTAAATGCATAATATCAGGAAATTTTCAATCTTTAAAATAAATAAACTACCATTATTTTATTATTTGTAAATATTATAACAACACTTATAAATTAAAGCACACAAAGACTTGTTTATAAGTTATTGAATTTTTAGATTATCTTTGATATTTAATAAAAATTTACTTTACTTAAGTATTTGCTTATAGGAATTAAAGTTCTTTATTAGTTTAGATTTAAGATTGAATACTTATAATGATTTCATAAAAGTAACATTGTAAAATCATAAATCTCTTGTTTTTAGATATAGCGTTGAATGATAGACCACACTTGAAAACTTAAATTTATAATTTCTAAAGGTAAATATTGCCATATTAAAAATTCATTATAGAAGAATTTTAATTTAATAGCAACTTACATAATAAAATATTGAGATAATGTGAGGTTATACTGGAGGTAGGTTTAAAGGTAATCTTATTAATTTTTCCTCTTTTTAATTTTAATCTTATTTTTATTGATAGTTAAAATAATTAATTTCAAAAATTCATTGATAATACTCTCTTGGCCTTGATAAGCTTTGTTCCAAAGTAGTCTTCGAGTGATGCTTTCATCAGATATGAAAGGTGAGAATATTAATAGTACACTGGATCAACGTATGATAAAGAACCAGGTAACTCTTGAGGAAGGGGAATAGAAATCGGCAATGAGTAGTCTCCTGGTTTAATATTGAAATTAGAAGATATTAAACATGATAAAATTTAATGTAATGGTTACAGTACTTAAGTGAAAACCATAAATTCATATCATTAATATCCTTTAGATTAGTCTCTAATTATATAGCCTGAAATATCGTATTGTTTTTGCATTTGCTTCCCATTCACAGTTATTTCAAGTTTTGCTGCATTTAACGGGGCATTATAACCTTAAAAACAACTCGCTATTAAATTAGGAAGTAGGGAATTTGATACTTTAGATTGATTTTTTTTATATAAATTTAATTTGAAATATTCTTATAACATCGAGCATATAAGTTACAAATTATATATATTTTCAGAATTTTTTTAAAAAAAAACTTTTCTATTTATGGTAAACTATGTAATCACAGACAGATAAAAATCAGAATGATTTTAATTTATAAAATCTGGATCTAGTAAATACTGTATATAAATAAATAAAGATAGAATAAAATTTTTCTTAAAAACCAGAAAAATTAAAGTCTAATAAATTTTAAAATATGAGTTTTTATCTAGACAAGCCTTGTAATTTATTGAGAGCATCATTCTTAAATAAATATAATATTCTCAAACCTAATAATTAATAAGTAAATTTACTAATTATTATTTTTACTTAATGCATTAAATGTGTATTCTTGTTAGTTTTAAATTATAGTCAATTAGCGACAAAGATTTTAACTCATATATTTAGATATAATTAATTAAATTAAAAGAGAGTTATCTATAATTTTTTTAATCTGTTCACCAATATATTCCAATTTTAATATAGAATTTTATGGTTTTTATTCACTCTAAAATTAACAAATCCTGTCACACAGCCACCTTCTTAATATAAATTTTAATTGTTATTTATCAATAATTTCAATTTTAATAATATTAATAGTAAGGATGATTAAGTGTGATCCACATTGAGCCATTTTTAGGATCGTGTCTTTTTTTTATCTTTTTGGTCTTAACTTGATTATGCTACATTATAAAAAATTATTCCATCAAATATAAAAATATGCAATATTAACTTAAATTGAAGATGTGATATTTTTAATTATCAAAGTTAAATTTATTTTAAGTAATTGTAATTATAGCAATATATTCAAAATATAATAAATAAAAATGAGAGCTTAATAATGTTTTAGGAATCGTTTGAGATAAAAAAACAAAGTATTAAACAGAGACGTTAAATTTTCTATACACAAATTGAGAATTAATAAATAATATAGTTCGATAACAGATAGCATATAATACATATTATTTAATTTTTGAAATCTATAAAAAATAAATTAATTTTTTTTACTACATAATTTTGCATTTACCTTTATTTTTATGTTTAAAATTAGGGTTTTTAATAATATGAAGATAAATAAAAATTGCAAAAATAAGAAAGCGATATATGGTTTTAAATTTACTGTTTAAACTTTAATTTATAATTAAAAATCATAAATTCATGTTGTCAATCATATGCTAAAAATGTTTTATAAAAATTGCAAGTATGTTATATAAGAGTGAATAATTATAAATAACTACATGATTGTTACTTAAAATTTAAATTATTATTAAAAGCATACTGCAAGATTATAAATGTCCTCTTATTAAACAATTGAATAGTACAGTGATTAAAAAGCTTAAAAGTGTAGGGCACACTTTCTGCTTATGAGGGGTTGTTATATCATTGCAAATTTCCTTACATGAGAATCTATATAGAGATTATTATTAATATTTATAAGTGAAATGGTATTTTTTGAAATAAAGTCTATATAATTTAGAGTGATTAATTTTGCAGTGAAATTTTATATTTCATATAAACCCAATTAATTGAACTTAGCTTCCGCCATTTTTGTTATTTCTTGCTTTAGTTTTAATATTTGGGATTGATTCTAGTTTAATGTTAAATTCTCGCATGACAACTAATAAAATAATTCTCTGTTGTTATAATATTTTTTGTTTTTTTTAGCAATATAAGTGTTGAAGAGTTCAAAATCTAACTTTATATTTTTTATGTTCTTTTAAGTATTTTCTTGACTTTTATTTCTTTAAAAAGTTGTTAGATTCTTTTGCATTAAGTGTAGACCCAAATTATGCTTATATGGTACCAAAATATATATCTGGAATGATATTGATGAACCCTTCATATTTAATAGGGACGCTTAAAGCAATTTTCTAAATCTTTATGAATATCACGCAAGTCTAAATGGGATTCTCATAATTATTGATAGACCGTCATACAGTTATTTCTAAGATTTTCTGCATCGACTACAATTATAAAGGTTTTCTGGCTACTATTTGTTAAAAATAACATTAACCAGGAATATTAAATGCAAAAGGATTAAAAATAATTAAGTTTTTAGATTCAATCTTTAACATTAGATCATGAAACTTTGAAACTTTTTGCAAAAGAAGTATAATTTTTAATTGGCTTTTATTGATTATATATTTTCTTAATTTATTTTAACTTATATAAATCGCTAGAGAGAGGATTATTTTGAAATATAATAATCTCTTGCAAACTTATGATCGATAATTCTTAATGTAACAATGCGGTAACTGAAGTTATCTTAAGTCTTCGATATTTTTATTTATTATTATTATTATTATTATTATTATTATTATTATTATTATTATTATTATTATTATTCAATACTTTATTGAAATTAATACTGGGGCTTAAGCCAGTCAGATAGCTTAAATAGAATTTTCCTTTATCCTTTTGACTTTCGACACCATCAATCTACCCTCACCCAATTTTTGTAATTAAAATTATTTTCGTTGGGTAATTTATATTTTAGGGTTTCTAAAGGACTTAATATTCAAATTCCTGCGAACTCAAGATATTTCAATATTTTTGGTAAAATTAGACCTAAAGTCTTATAAATACGAACTTAATTATAATTATTATAATAAGCAATCATTTTATAATATTTTCATAATAACAATTAAAAACTTAATGACCCTAATAAGGAGGCATATCTTTGTATTGATGATAAAGTTATTAATCCATAAAATTTCTTTATTTTAAATGAACAATTGATTTATTTCTTATTTACTTTCAGAAATAGAGTATTCAGGTCTCTCATTTTTTCATAATATTTTTAATTAAAATTAATCGATAAATTAATAAATAAAAAGAATGGTTGAAGTTATTTATCTGTTAGATTAGTTATACTTAAGTGAAGACCTAGAGCAATATGTGCTGTTTAAGATATCCTTTAGATTTATTTTAAAAAATAATCAACTAGAATTTTATTAAAAAAATTAAATTGAACTTTTTATACTTATTTAATCAAATGATATTCTTAATGTGTAAAATGCTACATGATGATTTTAGATTGTAATTTTGTTTTAGTAATTTTATGGATAAATTTTATTTTAAGTTAAGTCTTAATGTCTAATTATAATCAGTTAATTTTGGGGAATGAGTTGAAATAATTTGATAATGTTAAATAATAAAAATAATATGTAATTACATTTTAAAGATATTTAAAGATGTAAAGTAAAAGTTCGTAGTGAAAATACTTTTATTTTATTTATTTATTTTTAAAAAAATAAAATGATTCTCTAGACCAGTGCCAGGTCAGCAGTGGGTGGCAGCATGACCTATACGAAGTCAAGCCTGGCTCGAGGATCAATCCTGCAACGGAATAGCATCGCTGAACCTTTTTAGTTTTAGTCCTCTCACTAATAAAGCAGTAGAACTAAAGTTGAGGTGTTATTACATATGCGATCTGGAGTTTGTCTTGTTCTTTAGTTGAACAGCCTATAATTACCCAATTCGTTCAAAAAAAAACTTAACCTTGTAGTCTTTTGATGTTGAAGCTTCCAATGTAAGTCTATTTTATCAAATTCAAGCTTAAATGTTTGATGATTATTATTAATTCTCATTTGAGTAGTTGATATTACAGCCTTACCTTGAGTTTATACTTACCGACTTAAAATCATTATCTATATAAGAAATATTAGAATTTATTTTACTTTTTTACCACAATATTTTATAAAAATTAAACATTAAAATTTTGTTCTATATAAATTATTATTTTATGTACAACTTTCAGAGTTATTAAATATTCCTTAAATTCTGATAATATAAATCAGTTTAATAAATGAAACGCACACGTGTTTATATAAAGCTTATTATTAATCTAATTTTTACTAATCTTTAATAATCATTAAGTAAGTTATGTTAAAATAAAGGAAGTATTAAGAAATATTAATTATTCAATTTTAAAGGTCATTATTGATTGTTATATAATGAACTTTTGTGAAATTTATTTAAGTTATTCAAAAATAAGTCATCGGTTACAACTATATGGGATTGAATTACTTATAAAATATTTTTATAAATAATTATTTTGATTAATTAAAAAATGAATAAAGATACTTAAATAAAATGAATCCTGGAGGCAAAAAATGCTTCAATTCCCCTTTGTGACTAAGTACTGGAACGACTTAAATTGGCACGCTGACTAAAAATTCAACGGAGCTGCAAGCACAGCCTCCATGCAAAACGGTAGCACAAAGTCGGAGATTATTCTTAACTAATTTGGAATTGTGAGTGGATGGAAGATGTTTAGCAAATTTCATAACTTTATCTCTATGATATTTTAATAAGGAAAAGTTAAATTAAGGTCTAATTCAACAACTCTTGCCTCTTGATCTCTTGAGCATAAAAAACAAATTTTTATATGAAAACCCAAGTCATTGGCCTATTAAATGGGCTAAACCCTCCATTCTTTTCATCATTCATTTAAACTTCTGATCGAATACTTAAGAAGTTATAATAATTAGGTTAACAGTTATAATTAAAAAGAAGTATTATATTGAATATCTTACTTTTAAGATTTTAAGCAATAGTTATAGCAATAATGACCCAATTATTAAAAAATTATAGAAAAACTTAATTGCAAGAGATTACATCGTTAAAATTATAAGGTCTCTGATTATCATTCACTTCCAGACTAATTTTGGTTGTGCCTTAACTTATGCACCACATTCAAAACCCCTTAATGAGGTTTATAAGTGCTTTCATTTGTAGGGTATAGTTGGGGTCTTATTGGGGTTAGTAGAGAAATTACGGCAATTTTCAAAATGAGAAATAGAAATTAGCGAAATTTAGGGTCTATTTATGATGAGAAATATTTAGATTTATTACTTAAGCTTAGAAATGGTACGAGTATTAATATAGACTAAGTCAAACCAGTGCTAAATTATGCAGCTATTGCAAAGCTCTTACACAAGAGTGCCTCAACTGTTAGGTATTCCTGCCTGCTAGCTGTTTATCATTTTAGTTCTGGTACTAGAAAACATCCAGCAATAAAATATATTGACTACCTCTGTGATTCTAAGACGCACAAGTATTTGGCACACTTTCCCCTGGACTAACGAGCTGTCATGTTTCATCGCAAGTTTCCTGAAATGCGTATCTCAAATTAGACAATAGCTAATGTTTATAGAAGTAATGTTATTACTTTCATAACTGTCAGTGAAGTCTGATTGATTTTACAGTGCCATTTTAAAGAATCAATTTAAACTATAAAAAAATATGATTAAATGCAGAGAGCTATTGATAATAACATCAAGTTCATACAGGCAGATGAAGCTGTGTTTACCTTTAACACATTTATTAATAAGTCATGGTCCAAGAAGTATGATAACATTGAAGTTTATGACTAAAAAGTGAAGGTTGTCACTCATGCAATTTTAGTTGGTATTAGCGAATTTTCAGGATCAGAAAGTTACGTTATTCATCCTCGCTCTATTAAGCGAGGGTAGTATATTATGTTCTTGCACAAGCTAAGAGATAAATACAATAATCAAGTGATCATCTTGTTTGTTAATAACTTATCAGTTCATAAGACTAAGAGTCTAAGTAAGCTTATGAGGAGTTAAACATAACTCATGTATACAACGTTCCTTATATTCCACAATTTAATGTAATTAAATTTTTACTGGAGTTAAATAAAGACTTACTACAAGAAGCTACTGCTGTATCATCTAATTCATGATTTACCAATCGATACAGTAGACTTAATACAAAGTAGTTGCAAGAGAGTGAATAAAGATAGGACTACGATATGTGCAAAGAAAGGGAGAATGAATGTTTACTAATAAGTCTGAGACTTAAATGAATGATATAGTTCACATATTAAATTAACTCTTAAAGGGATTAGGCTTCTCTTTCTTTTCTTTCTTCTTAAGGCTTGACAGGCCCTAAGTTTCTTCTCTTACTGGCATCTCCTTCATCAATATTCATATCTTTTGGTTTTTATATTTCATGATAAAATATCTTGCTAACTTAATGAACTGTCTGCTGTTTTCTTACTCTTTGAACCTTAGCATGCTCTTTCATTAGATATACCAGTGCCAGATTTTCCTACAAAGTTATATGTAAAAGCTTACTTGAAAGATAAGGATGCTTCTTAAGTTCCTCTAGCAAGTTGAGCTTATTACAATTCCTTGCTTTTTCTAGTCTTCAGGAGAGATAGAATTTCGTTTCTTATGAGCTTTTTTAATTATTTCTCTTAGATTTCTCTTTTATTGCTCCAAGAACACCAAAGAAGATGTTCCTCTGGTAGTTTATTAGAAAGTTGTTTCTTGGTCGGAAGGTAAACAACCACTTCCTCATCTTTCATAGAATCCTCATAAAGATTAGTAACTGAAATAAATCTCAGGGTAGTTTGGAATTTCAATTAGTTTAATCTATTTATTTTTATAAGCTTTCGTCTCCTCACAAAGTATTGCTTTTAAGAATGAAATTTTGGTACCTTCCATTGTTGGAAGGAATAAGGCAACTGATAATATGTAAATAGTCATAAAGTTATCTTACATGTAAAGTTAGGTATCGATAGAGATCTTCTTTACTTCTGAATCTTGATATCATTTCTTGGACCTCAACTCTTTTCATTTGATCATTGAGTGATTCCATCCTTTTATCTCTTCCTATTAAGGGATTTCAAACTATAATTTATAGACTTCTGGATCCTATTTTTTAAAAACTTACTATTAAATATGGGCATCTTATAGGAGGTCAACCTGGTAGGGATACGTGGAGAAAGTTTGCAGAAGCTGTAACAAACTGCAGAGATTGATCTCCATTTTTATCAATTTAGTTCTATTAAATTATTTCTAAATTTGTTTGAATTTAATTAGTACTGTTACTAATTCCATTTAATTTTAATTGGTGCCAATTAAATAGTACCGAAACTTAATTAGTACCTAGTTTTAAACTAATGAGGTTTTAATGGAAAAGTTCCAAATTGGTACGAGAACCAACCTGAATTTTATCTTAGTTGGTACCAAAATTAATAATATTAAGCATGAAATTAGAAAAATTATAGTTATAAACTTAGTATAAATATGATGTCTATCACCTCTAAATAAACCATTATTGCTTCAGGGTAAACTCCTACTCAACTATACTTTAGCTAGGATAGGAAAGTTATTACTCATTAATCAGAGTAATTTAAATTTGAATTTAAAAATGGCGGCTAACTTAAATCGTAAGGCAGTTCCTCTTGGAGCAGGTTAATCATTCCTCAACTTTGGGTCCTCCAAGAAAACAGAAGTAATACATATTGAAAAGAAGATTGATCTAAGAGCTCTAAAGTTTGAAGCTGAGGTCTTTAAAACTTAAGTTTGAAACAAGAAGTAGAGTGAAGAGATGGGAGTTTAGACATAAGTTGAATTGTTTGAGGAAGATAAGGAACAGCAACCAATAGAAAAAATTTAAAACATTTTAATGTGAAGACTGCTAAAATTTCTTCTCAACTGAGTTTGGCTTAAAGAGGCATATCAAAGAGGTACACTCTGGGAGAGTTAAGATCTACTTTAAGCATGAAAAATTAGATTGTAGATATTAGTGCACAACATGCATGAAGTCTTATACTCACTCAACCAAAGTAAAGAGGCATATGCAAAAGCACCACTTAGGCGAATTCCTGATTAATGATGAGGATACTTAAAAGCTTGTACCTGCTAAAAGAAAAAATAACTCTCTTGATATAAAAAAAGAACACTAGGAGAGACTTAAGAGATATAAGCGATTGAAGTCTATGAACTAACCAGCAAATGGTATGTGTTCACCACGATGTACCCCCCACCCCTCCTCCCACCTCAAAAATGAATTCCCCCAAAAATACCACATTTTTTATGAAAAATCATATTCCCAAGGATTTAATTGACTTCCTTCATGACATCTCCTTTTCATAACAATATTTATATATAAAATGATTATAAATTTTTTCAAAATTTTTCATTTTATTTGTTATTTTGATGTTGTTTTTCAATTTTTACAACTCTCGCTTTGTCCGTCGACTATTTTAGACTATTTGAGAGATACACTCCCATAGGAAAATATATTTAAATTGAGACAAAATTATCTAATAACAACAAAAAAACATCTTGCAGATTTTATAATAAATAAATAATTACAAAAATCATTATCAACCTAAATCATCTCCATCGATTTTAAAATAAAAATTAAAATGAGTAAACTTTTTAAAAATATATTTACTTTCTAGATTGATAAATTAAAATCATAAAATATAAATGAATAAGATTTTTAATACGTAAATTGATATTAATATTATTTCAATATGTTATATTCAAACAAATTAATATCAATTTACGTGTTAAAAATCTTATTCATTTTTATTTTATGATTTTAAATTATTAATCTAGAAAGTAAATATTTTTTATAAAGTTTACTCATTTTAATTTTTATTTTAAAATCGATGGAGATGATTTAGCTTGATAATGATTTTTGTAATTATTTATTTATTATAAAATCTGCAAGATGTTTTTTTGTTGTTATTAGATAATGTTATCTCAATTTAAATATATTTTCCTATGGGAGTGTATTTCTCAAATAGTCTAAAATAGTCGACGGACAAAGTGAGAGTTGTAAAAATTAAAAAATAACATCAAAATAACAATTAAAATGAAAAATTTTGAAAAAATTTATGTCATTTTATATATAAATATTGCTATGAAAGTGAGATGTCATGAAGGAAGTCAATTAAATCCTTGGTATTTTTGAGGGAATTCATTTTTGAGGTTGAGGATGGGTTGGGGGGTGCATCGGGGTAAACAGGTATGTATATAGCATGTTTATTAGAGAGAGCAATGTTTATACCAGCATTAAATGCAGTAGACATAGCAGCTTTACTGAGAACTATTTTAATATTGACGAACCAAACATGGTAAGACTTATAGTTGTTGATGAATTCGCTTACAAGGTATATCCTTTAAAGTATCTCAATAAGAACGAGCAATATTAAATTGAGTTTGCAAATGAATACATAGTGCTGAGAGAGTCTTAGAAAAGATAATGAAAGCTCGACGGAGTTATACTTGGTCATGGTTTTATTGCATTAAGAATCAAGAAGTTGAAATGACTCTAAGAGAGTATCTCTACCATAATAGATATTTTGATGATTTGAATGAGATATTCACAGAAATGACTAAAGGTGTAAAAGAGCTCCATGATCTAGGGTATGTTTATTGAGATTTGAAGCCAGAAAATGTAATGCTAAATCTCTGCCCTTTAGAAGTAGTAGTAATAGATTTCAGCAGAGCAATGAGACAAGAGATAGTGACTTTAGCTAAGGTTTTAGGAACTCCAGGATACTTCCCAATAAGAGAGAAATGGACAAATAGCTCTGTATAATTGGATGTTTGTGCTTTAGCTGCAATTATATCAGAGTGCGATATGGATAGTATTTCATACTTTGGAGCAAAACATGAAAAATAATCAATAAGTTTGGCTGCTAAACTTATTAACAAGATGAAATATTCAATTAAATTAAGAAGATAGTTGAGATGGTCATCGTAAAAGCTTCATCATATCCAAGATAATCATTAGATGATATACTAGAACAACTACAGACTGCTAGATTCAAGAGGTATCACAAAGATAAGCAGATAAAATTTGTTTGAATTAAGTACACTAATGCTCATTAAATATTCATTAAATTCATTAAAAACCTGCGTTTTCTCTACTAACCCCAATAAGATCCAAACTATACTTTAAAAATTATAGCACTTATTAACCTCATTATGGGGTTTTGATTAAAATGCACCAAAATGTGTTTTGTATAGTTAAGTGGTCCTCCTAAATTTGTTTTTTCGTAAAATTAGGAGGCTATGTTTTAAAATTTAATTTTTAATGTACCACCTAATACAGTTTTGAACTTTAATTCAACCTCCTAATTAAGTTTTGAATAAATTAAGAACACCACATAATTAAATTAATTATTGTTAGGATCAATTTAATCGAGAAAGTTTGATAAAAAATGGAAGTCAAATTCCCTAATTTGGAGAAAGCACATCCATCTTTATCTGTCTATCTGATTCAGATTGACCTCAAGTAGGTCCTCCTTATTAAATAGTAAAATTTTAGTAAGATCAGAAAGGGTAATTTTAATATTAAGTTTCATAAACATTTATAGAAACTGGAAACAAGATGAAAACAATGAATAATGCAATAAAGTGAATTCAATCTCAAGATTTAACAGGGAAATTCCGAAATAAAGAGGCATCTTTATAGATACTTAGTATAGCAAGGTAAGCACTTATCTAAGATTAATATATTAATGATAGTTGGATTGTTTTTGCCTACTTATGAGGGAACTAAAATCTCATTCTTAAAAATATTACTGAGTGAAGAGAAAAAAGCGTTTAGATCTAATGAAATTAGGATGAACAAAATTCTTAACTACCCTGAAATATTAGTGAAAAATCCTATATGACGATGCTATGAGTGATCCAGATGTTGCTCTCTACATTCCATCAAAGCTGCAACTCTCTAATAAGTTGCCAGAGAGAAACTTCTTCTTTGTTTTTCTTGGAACCCTGAAACCTGAGTACTTAAATGAAGTAATTTTAGAAGCTCCCAAAAAACGCTACAGTCTTACTCCTGTAGAAAAAGATAAGCAAGGGATTAAAATCAGCGACACGTGGCTGTAGGAAATTCAAAAGCATCATTTCATCTCAACTAAACTTACTTCTTACTTTATAGAAAACTGGCACTGCTGTATAATTGATAAAAAAAGAGCAGCAAATTAAACAGAGAAAGAATGTCATAAGTAAACATGAACTTAGCTAGAGACTCTTCGAAGATTTATGAAAAACTGATATGATGAACATAGATGCAGGAGCTGACATTAAGAGAAGAAAAATATGCCAAAACAAATCAAAAGTGGAGGAAAAGAAAGTGATGTAGAATCCTTGTAAGGGCTTATTTAATATTTAAACTTATTCATTCATATAAATCTAAAAATTTTATATAAAAAAAAAATTTCCTTCTCTAGCGTAAACTTTTGTTTTTCACGCTGACTCTCTTAGAAAAACTCTTAATAAAATCGATTGTATCTATCTTTAAATCATGCATTAGATGATAGAGCAGCAATTTCTTATATTAACCTTTCAGTTGACCCGAATATAACTCGATTCCATTGAACTGAGGACTGTAATGTACATTAAATACAGGTGTTATATTTAACCATTAATATTTCTTTTTTGAGTCTTTAGTTTTATGAACTGGTTAGTTATAAGAAAACAGAATAATCTTTTAGTCAGCGTACTTGTCTCTGAGTTATTGCAAGAACTCAATGTAATTTTCAGTCTTTATGCAACGAGGGTGGATAATATGAATCTCGAGGCCACTATCTTCACTTATTCCACCAAGAATATTATCAGTTTAAACTTCAGCCTTTTAATCATAAAACTTTACGTTGCTGTGCCTCTTGTACCAAAATCTTGATATGAATGTATTAAACATTAATACTGCCTCATCAGAGTGTATGAACTTTATTTTTAATCTAATATATATTTTAAATTATCCTTATAAAAAGAAAACATTAAAGTCAATCTCTCTTTTAATGCGATTGATTGTCTTGTAAGATATTCCATTCTTTTTATATATGTTAGCAATGGAATATGCAGAGATATGAATCTCAAGAAATTGGCGATGAAACATCACAGAGAGAAAGGGGCCCAGTATTAATGAGTCTTATCATTGATAAGATAATCAATATGATGCTACTAAAATTTTAAGGGTCTCTTAGGCTTAGAATTAAGTTACTATCTCTTTAAATTCAATGCTAATAGACAGTGAGAACTCACAGTTGCAGGAGATTTATATATTAGCCTTGCTATAGATGTGTAATTTAGAATAGTCTGAGTTGATCACCATACTAATTACAACCATATAGCAACTTAAACAATAAATCTATATACTCACTGTCATAAACTGACCCCAAACCTCGCATATACTCACTTAAAATACTAATATTAAAACATAAAACCCCTACATTAACCCTAATAAAACCCTAATTAAGTATGCACTAATAGTCTACTTTTATCAATGAAAAACTCAATCAAACTACTGAAAGGGTTTTGGGGTTTTGATTGAGCTTACTTTAAATTCCTTCTCTTATTTACTTTCTAAAATACATTCTTTTAATTGAGCTTAAAATAGAATTAGAGAATACATAATAAGGAAAAGAATATTTAATTGGTGAAGAGAATTGACAAAACATTATTATACAATATGCTTATAATATTTTTTTATTTTAACTCTTTATATATCTATTTAAATTTATGATTAATTAACAGATAAACAATTTAAATGACAGCATACTCAAGCTTTCTTATCACTTAATTTATCTTCCTTCTTTTATAAAAATTAATTTGAGCAATATATTGTTAAAAAAAATTTATTTAAGATACCAAATTATATTATTTATCAAGATATGGCTATTTTAATATTTATCAATAATCTTTACCAATATTTTTTACATGTTTGGTAAATTTATTTTTAATAAGTATTAAAATTAATATAAATAGAGAAGCGAGTTAATAAAAGTCAAGAGTAAAGTTGTGTAGCTGCTTGGTTTATATTATTTTGTTATAAACAATTTTTTATACTTGATAAAAAATATAAATATATGGATTTTTTGCGTAGATTCAGTTTAAAAATAATCAAATCATGAGATTTTTTGAATAAATTTAAATTAAATTTAAAATTAAATAGTTGTAATTAAAAATATGATTTATTACTTTTAAAAATGTAAATCCTAAAGAAATTAAACTTACCCTTCACCATCATATACATTTCCATTTCAATATATTCGTATAATTTTTCCTTCTATTTTGTTTACTAACTTGAAGTCTTAATCGTCCTCCTTTTCCATTCTTTACAGGTGCGACATTTTAAGAATAAAAGTTAAGATATTTTTTTTTAAATTGCATGTTTAATGTGTCACACTACACCTTCCGACCAGGCATGTCAAAAATTCTTAATTATTTATCAAAAGTTAATAATTTTCTTATTTACAAAAAAATTATCTAAAATCTAAAATACTGCGAAGTTGCTCTAATAATATCTTTTTTTTAATTCTAGTTATCTTTATTCATTTGATCTAAATTTACTACAAAGGATGTAAATGTTGGGAAAATTGTATAACAAATTAAAATAATTTAAAAATTGTTTGAAATTAAGATTTTCAAGATTTCATATATAAAAATAATACATTAAACAATGTTTTTCCATTTTTTAACATATTCTACTACATTTTGAAATAAATGATTTAAGTTAAACTATCAAGAAACCTTAATAGTTATTAATTAAATATTACCAAATTTACTTGTATAATTAAACTAGTTTAGTGGAAGGGGTTCACTTTAGTAAGGTAATAGAATAATATTTAAAGAATTTTCCAAATTCAGGGATACCATAACCATAAAATAAAAATAATTTTGAAAAATTAAAATATTAAATAGTCTATTTACAATTTATTCATAAAAAATAAATAAATTAAATTTTAATCAAAATAAAAACAATTAGATTTTTGGTTGAAAAATCTTGTAATATAGTGATAAATCGAAAAAAAAAATTTTTAATATTTTTTACAGTCCTTTAGATTATAATATTCTTTCTTGATAAAGTATAGATTTATTATAGAAATGAAATGCAGAAACAGCTTTATAAAATATCCACTCTCCTTTGTGTTTTAACCAATTTAGCAATATCTGCTTGTTTTTTCTATCTTTTTCCAGGGTCTCTGGAGATTTCAGTCTACTAGCGAAGCCACTCGAGTCAGTAAGTATTGTTGAAATATTAAATATTTAGATATTATTTTTGTGAATAACCAGCTGCTCAAGGAATACCATCTTTGGATTTTCATTGTTAAATTAATTTCAGTATCTTAATTTTCTATAATAAATTGTAATTAATACCTAAATTTTCCAGTAAGTTCTGTTTAGTTAATGAAGGATATTTCTTTATTTGTTTTCACATAATAATTTTTAGTATAAATTAAAATAATTTATACCTAGATTTTACTGATATATTTTTCAATGAGGATAATATAATCAAAATTATTTATTTAAAATACTTTAGGAACTAATATATTTTAAATTAATAATATTTTAAATTATATAATTTTGAATTAGTTTGAAAGGATAAGTTATTGTAAATTTAATTTAAAGTACATTTTTGCTGTTTTCTATTTTGATATTTATTTTGAATATTTAAATTTTTTAAATATTTGTTTTCTAATATTTAATATTGTATTATAAAAATCAAATCATTAAACATTTTATTGACTTAATATTTTATTTAATAATTGTAAGTATTGCTTGATTATTATTTTTTTTAAAATTATTTGATCAGTGCTGTTTCAATAATATATTAAATTCAATCAAAACATTATTGCTAATAAATCTTATATATCAACTTCACTTTTTTTATAGTTTAATTTCCATTTAGATTTAAGAAAAAGTAAGTATTTAGTTAAATATATTTAATTTATTCAAATTTCCTTTGAATAAATTAATTTTCTATTATGTTTTTAATTCTCAAAAGGTTTAATTTACTCAGTTAGTCAAAATTATTTACAATTTATTTTATAATTTTTATGAGTAAATCAGGTCTCTCTTTGACAATTAAAACCCTCTTGGCCTTGATAAGCTTTGTTCCAAAGTAGTCTTCGAGTGATGCTTTCATTAGATATGAAAGGTGAGAATATTAATAGTACACTGGATCAACGTATGATAAAGAACCAGGCAACTCTTGAGGAAGGGGAATAGAAATTGGCAATGAATAGTCTCCAGGTTTAAAATTAAAATTAGAAGATATTAAACATGATAAATTATAATTTAATGGTTACAGTACTTAAGTGAAAACCATAAATTCATATCATTAATATCCTTTAGATTAGTCAGTGATTGTATAATGTGGAGAAGTATTTTATTTTTACATCAGTTTTCCATTCACGGTTATTTCAAGTTTTGCTGCATTTAATGGAGTATTTTAATACCTTTTGATTTAAGATTATTTGTATATAAATCAAGCAATTAGAAGTGCTTGATTTTTTTAAATTTACTTTCCTAAATTAAACAAAAATTAATTTATAAGCATAATTATTTGTTGAATACCTATCTCATCACAGCATTTTAATTTGTAATAACTTTTACTAAAGTACACCCACAGACTCTTACATATTTTGGTTGAAAATCAACAAGAAAATAATTAAGAGTATTTAAGAAACTCTCCAAATGAGTAAATTCTGAAATATATATGACATTTTTAATAATATTTTTCTTCATATAATATACGATAATACAGCTAGTTTTTCTAAAACAAAAATCATTACTATAATATTTGACTTTAAATGAAGAAAAAACTAAAGATTTTATTTTTAAAAATTGATGTTATAAAATATAATCAAAATTGTAATTCAATTAAGCCTCATCTATATTTCTTGTTCTTCTAAAAGCCTCATTTACTCTTCACTTAAAAGAGTTTTTAATTGTTATAATATTTGTTTTAAAAATCATCAACTTTTATTTCTATCATATGAAAAACAATAAACTTGTTATAAATTCATATTTAATATTAGTTATAGAAATACAGAACAATTTAAAGTATTTTAATTATATTATTTTTATTTTCAGCTGAGATTTGAAATGGTCTGTCAATTTTATAAATGATTGTATTTAAAAATAAAATTGATTTGTATAGAAAAGTAAATCCACTTTAATATTTGAACTAAAATGCTAAAATATTTCATTATCTTGAAAAAAAAGTTTCTCATTATAAAATACCTTAACAATTAGACAAATTAAAAGCAGTTAGAAATTAAAAAATGGGACATCAGCTTTTTAAAATAATTTAATTATTAAAAACACTCAAATTCTATAATTAATGCTTAATTAATTTGATTTATTATATTTTATTGAGGTGAAAATGGGGTAAATAGAGAATTTAGTCCATCTTGCAATGTAATTAATAGAAATTAGCGAGAATTAGGGTCTATAAATGATCATAAATAAATAGATTAAGCCTGATGCTTAGGAATGGAACAAGTTTTAATATAAATTAAGTTTCAATTATGATGTCATTCTCACGCTTTTATAAAGTAAGTCTTAATTTTAAGGAATAATTTCTTGTTAGGCGTTTTGCAATTAAATTCTGACTTTTAAAAGCATCCATTAAGTTTGTATTAACTTCTTCTGTTATTTAAAAACTTCTATTTATTGGATAGCTAGCTATTATGTTTCATCGAAAGTTCCTTGGGTATCTCTTATAAACTATTGTTAATATTTATTTGAAAATGGTATTATATACAAGACTTTCAACAGAGTGAAGTGATTTCTTTCACAATGCTTTTTCATAGTCATATCTTTGATTATTTTTATGATTAAAGGTAGACAGCTATTGATAATAATATTTAGGTCATACATTATAATAAAGTTTTTATGCATTTACTGCTTATATAAATAAATCTTGACTAATTAAGTGTAATATTATATAAGTTTATGACTACAAAATAAATGATGTCTCTATTGCAATTTAGCTGTTATTAGCAAAGATTCAGAATTAAAAAGTTATGTTATGTATCCTCGCTCTATTAGGTGAGAAAAATATTAAATATTGAGTTAGCTAAGATACTAATTCAGCTATGAAGGGACCATCTTTTTTGTAGATAGGCTTTCTTTTCATAAATTTAATAAGTCTAAGGAAATTCGAGGAGAGTCAAACATCGCTTTTTTATTTAAACATTCCCTATAACCCGCTAATTGTTGGAATAGAATTTCTAATGGAGTTAAGTAAATACCTTTTATTAGAAACTACTGTATTATTGGGTTTTCCCATATATTCATTCATTTATTCACTACTAAAGTATTACTTATTCCATTATTTGTATATAGATAAAGTCAATTTAATCTAAAGCATCTGACAGAGAGTGATCAATTATAAGACAACAGTTTATGCAAGAAAAGGAAGAATGAATGTATTTATATAAGTTTAAGACTTATATTAATAAATAAAATCACATATTAAATGAACTCCTAAATAGATTAGTTTTTTTCTTTAATTCTTTCTCTTGAAGTTAGCAATTACCCTTTTTGTTCTCTTTGATCAAGCAGAGGTTTACATTTTCATTTTATTTAACATTTAACCAACTTCTTTATAAAACCACTTGCTTATTCAATGAATAACTTTTGATCTTCGCTGTATGTGAACTTTTGCATGTTGTTTCAAAAGAATAATGATAAATAATATGAAAAATAGATGATTATAAGAATATTAATAAAAATTAAATCAAAACTTATTACAAAAGAAAAAAATAAAAATTTTATAAAAGTTTCATTGTTTTATCATTCTCCTTTAATATATATATATATATATATATAATATATATCGGAAATATTTGAAGTTATTTTACTCAACCACGATTCTATCTATTCAATTGATATGTTTGATCGAGAGTTTGGCTTGATTATTACTTACTCTCCCATATATTTTCATTGATTGAGATACTCTTGCTTTGTTCTTTGTTTAGCATCCTTCTCGCATCTTGTAGAGTAGATATCGTTGCGAGGCATATCGCACTCTATTATTATTGCTGCTAAAGCCCACACATCCCACTAAAAGTCTCCATCTCTCCAGTCTTCTCTTTCTGGATAGTACCCTTGCGTTCCCATTACAGTTCCAAGCCTTGATACTTCCACTCTTTAGGCTCTGTTGAAATCGATTATTGCTACTCTTACAGGTGAAAAGTTTATCATTATATTTTCTGGCTTTAAATCTCTGTGAACAAACCCTAACTTGTGAAGCTCTTTAATGCCTTTTATGGTCTGAGTTGCTATTTATCCAAGTTACTTATGATTCCTTTGATCTGTTATGAAATCTCTTAGAGTCATTTCATAGAGTGGGAGTCTGAAAGCAACATGATCCTTGGCAAGGAGAACAGCATCTAGCTTGATTAAGTAACTACACTCTTTAAACTTTGCTTGAGTGAGTACTTGATATTCATTTGTAAACTCCATCTTATATTTATCATCACTTCAGAGATAGTTGAAGGGATACACCTTGTATGCATATTGATGATCATTGATAACTTTATTATCAAAGGAGTCTTCTAATATAAGGTAGCTTTAAAGTGAACTGTCTAGGTCAATTTAGGCAAGGGCTGGTATTTATTAAATTTTAAAGTTGATGATTTTTTTGATTTGAGAGGTTAGTTGGTTACGTTGCCTTTCTTACGTACTCTTACTCTCTCGCTTATTCAAGCATCAATTTATAATGTTCCCTCGCTTTTCTTTTTTAAAAAAGCTTCAGCTCAAA
Organism: Oxytricha trifallax; assembly: GCA_000711775.1. Classification (NCBI taxonomy): domain Eukaryota; phylum Ciliophora; class Spirotrichea; order Sporadotrichida; family Oxytrichidae; genus Oxytricha; species Oxytricha trifallax. The sequence continues at coordinate 9,559 of ARYC01001101.1, read as the reverse complement.
TTCATGCTTTTCAACTTCTATATTTTTCTTAAGAGATTTTAAAAGATGTTTCTTCTGGTCTCTTGTATGAAAGTATTGCTTATGCCACTCAAAGTAATCATATTTTTAATCTTATTTATTAATCACTTATTTTAATAGAATTATTTAGTTATTATTTACAATTTTCATATAAAATTATTAAATATAATTATTGAAATTTTGGAATTCTTTTATTAATTTGGAAAATTAAAAATATACTGAATCATTAATATGAAAATATTTTTAATTTCCTTGAATATAGCGGTAGGAAATTACTTCCTATATAATTACAAACTTTTTATTCACAAATTACAATTACTAATCAATTTAAAGAAAATATAATTTAAGGATTTTAATTGTATAATATAGAATTAAAAAAACTCACCATAATTGCGGCAGAAATAATCAATAAAACAAAATTTTAATCACTATATTTTTATAGTTTTTATTCACTCTAAAATTAACAAATCCTGTGACACAACCACCTTCTTAATAAAATATGAATTTATATTATTGAATAGTTATAATTGAAATAATAATTAATAGTAAGGGTGATCTAATGTTATCCACATTGAACCATTTTTAGGATCGTGTCTTTTTTTTATCTTCTTGGTCTTAACTTAATTGTGCTACATTAAAACTTTATACAAATATAAATTATTTATATGCAATTTAAAAATAATCAATTTAAATTTTTCATTGAAGTTTCTTTTTTCTTAAATATAAATAATTATAGTAATATTGAAGATTTAATTATAAATTGAAAAAATAAAAGTGTAATATACTATTTAGTAACGATTTTTTTAATTTCTAAAAATGAAATAAATTCTAAAATTTAAAGACTCTTTAAGATTTAATTTGAATGATCTTTTTAATAGTTTATTTAATGTATGCTTAGCACTTATATATTTAAAATTAATATTTTATATTTTTAGGTGGCAAAATAAGAAAAATAATCTCTTGCAAAATTATGATTGATAACTCCTAATGTAACCAGTAGGTAACTGACTGTTACTTAAGTATTCATAAATAAATAATATAATTAAAATTGGATTACATTTTAGTCTAGGGTTCTTAAACCACTTAATATCTAAATTCCTGCAAACTCAAGCAATTATTTAATTTTATTTAGACCTAAGTTCCTATAAGTACGAACTAATTAATATTATATTTTTATTGATGAAATAATTTTTAAAGTCCCATAAGAAAATTTAACAATTAAATTTAGAAGAATATAATAATAATTGGCTTAATTTAAATTTAATTTGGTTTAAGTTAAATTTAAGCAACACTGATTGCTTTTTTATAGAGACAGAAAATTTAGAAAAACTAATATTTTCAATTATTTGACAAAATATAATTAATTTACTCCAATATAAATTTAATTTTACTAAATAATTATCATCTAGCTACTGGAGTTTTAATATAAAAAACAAAAATTAAAAACTTAAGGACCCTAACAAGGAAGCATATCTTGACATTACCCCAAAACCCCAATTCATGCTTAGTCTATGAGTTTATAGTGATTAGACTAGTCGTTTTAATGCGAAAATGCGACTAATCGACTAGTTATGAGCTCTATAGTCTTCGACTAGGTCGATTGATGGTGTTCGTTGATGATATAAGCATGATAGTCAAAACATACAACTATACCTCACCATTACACCAAAACCCCAAAACCCCAATTCATGCTTAGTCTATGAGTTTTTAGTGATTAGACTAGTCGTTTTTAATGCGAAAATGCGACTAATTGACTAGTCATGAGCTCTATAGTCTTCGACTAGGTCGATTGATGGTGTTCGTTGATGATATGAGCATGATATTCAAAACATACAACAATACCTCACCATTGTTCAATTGGGTTATTTGTGATATAGTCTTAATTACAACTGTTAATCTTTAATTATAACTTAACAATTAATCAATATAAGCTTATTCTACCTTACTTAAGTGTCCTAGCTGTCTAGTAGTCATAAGTGAGTGTTTGTTGCTTAGTCCGACTAGCTATCGTATGTTGATCTAGTCGTAAGGGTAGTCCGACTACCTAGTCGTAGTCGATGATTTCTTAGTCTTAGTCTTACGACTAGCTGTTCCTCTCCTCAGCTTTATAAGCAAGTTTAAGCAAGACTCTTCAGCTTCAGCCTCCAACCAACCTGTATCTGTGTTATATCACTCTCTTGCTGCATATTGTACATGAGTGAATGGATATCCTACTATGTTTGAAGACTCTGGTCGTAGGTAGTCTAAACAGCGACTAGTCGAATCAAGACAGGACTAGCTAGTCGGATTTGCTGCCACAAGGTTGCTTAGTCGTAAGACTAGGTAAATTATTCCTTCAAGGATAACTATCACTTATCCTGAGCGAACCATGTAGAACCATTCACAATAGTATCACTACATTCTTAGCATCATAATAGCAAGTGAAACTTGAGTCTTCAGCGTTGGTGGACCAAGAATCAATGTTTTGCCAAAGTGGTGTAAAATTCAGAATTTTAGGTTTAGACTAGCCTTGTCGTAAAACAGAAATTATAAATTGGCTGTCAACTTATAGAAAATAGGCATAAATCTATGATTCTGATAGAGAAAACAAAGTCAAACAGTCATCAATCCTCCTTGTATCGATTGTCATTTATGATATCCAGCATAGAACCTCAATTAACCAGAAAATACATAATTCACTTTAAATTATTTTAAATTGAACGAAGCAGGTTATGTATTTTTCTGGTTGATTGAGGTTCTATGCTGGATATCATCAATGACAGTCGATACAAGGATGATTGATGACTGTTTGACGTTGTTTAGTCTATCAGTATCATAGATTGATGCCTATTTTGTATAAGTTGACATCCAATTTAAAATTTCTGTTCTACGACTAGGCTAGTCTAAACCTAAAATTCGGAAGTTTTACACCACTTTGGCGAAACATTGATTCTTGCTCCACCAACGCTGTAGACTGAAGTTTCACTTGCTATTATGATGCTAAGCATGTAGTGATACTATTGTGAATGGTTCGACATGGTTCGCTCAGGGTAAGTGATAGTTATCCTTGAAGGAGTAATTTACCTAGTTTTACGACTAAGCAACCTTGTGGCAGCAAATCCGACTAGCTAGTCTGTCTTGATTCGACTAGTCGCTGTTTAGACTACCTACGACCAGAGTCTTCAAACATAGTAGGATATCCATTCACTCATGTACAGTATGCAGCAAGTGAGTGATATAACACAGATACAGGTTGGTTGGAGGCTGTAGTTGAAGAGTCTTGCTTAAACTTGCTTATAAAGGTGTGGAGAGGATCAGCTAGTTGTAAGACTAAGACTAAGAAATCATCGACTACTACTAGGTAGTCGGACTACCCTTACGACTAGATCAACATACGACTAGCTAGTCGGACTAAGCAACAAGCACTCACTTATGACTACTAGACAGCTAGGAAACTTAAGTAAGGTAGAATAAGCTTATATTGATTAATTGTTAAGTTATAATTAAAGATTAGCAGTTGTAATTAAGACTAAATCACAAACAACCCAATTGAACAATGGTGAGGTATAGTTGTATGTTTTGACTATCATGCTCATATCATCAACTAACACCATCAATCAACCTAGTCGAAGACTATTTAGCTCATAACTAGTCGATTAGTCGCATTTTCGCATTAAAAACGACTAGTCTAATCACTATAAATTCATAGACTAAGCATGAATTGGGGTTTTGGGGTTTTGGGGTATTGTTCATTTGGGTTGTTTGTGATTAAGTCTTAATTACAACTGTTAATCTTTAATTATAACTTAACAATTAATCAATATAAGCTTATTCTACCTTACTTAAGTGTCCTAGCTGTTTAGTAGTCATAAGTGAGTGTTTGTTGCTTAGTCCGACTAGCTAGTCGTATGTTGATCTAGTCGTAAGGGTAGTCCGACTACCTAGTCGTAGTCGATGATTTCTTAGTCTTAGTCTTACGACTAGCTGTTCTTCTCCACAGCTTTATAAGCAAGTTTAAGCAAGACTCTTCAACTTCAGCCTTCAACCAACCTGTATCTGTGTTATATCACTCTCTTGCTGCATACTGTACATGAGTGAATGGATATCCTACTATGTTTGAAGACTCTGGTCGTAGGTAGTCTAAACAGCGACTAGTCGAATCTAGACAGACTAGCTAGTCGGATTTGCTGCCACAAGGTTGCTTAGTCGTAAGACTAGGTAAATTACTCCTTCAATGTAACTATCACTTACCCTGAGCGAACCATGTCGAACCATTCACAATAGTATCACTACATGCTTAGCATCATAATAGCAAGTGAAACTTGAGTCTACAGCGTTGGTGGAGCAAGAATCAATGTTTCGTCAAAGTGGTGTAAAATTTCCGAATTTTAGGTTTAGACTGGCCTAGTCGTAGAACAGAAATTTTAAATTGGATGTCAACTTATACAAAATAGGCATCAATCTATGATTCTGATAGACTAAACAACGTCAAACAGTCATCAATCCTCCTTGTATTGACTGTCATTGATGATATCCAGCATAGAACCTCAATCTACCAGAAAAATACATAATTCACTTTAAAGGATTTTAAATTGAACGAAGCAGGTTATGTTTTTTTCTGGTTGATTGAGGTCTATGCTGGATATCATCAATGACAGTCGATACAAGGATGATTGATGACTGTTTGACGTTGTTTAGTCTATCAGAATCATAGATTGATGCCTATTTTGTATAAGTTGACATCCAATTTAAAATTTCTGTTCTACGACTAGGCTAGTCTAAACCTAAAATTCGGAAATTTTACACCACTTTGGCGAAACATTGATTCTTGCTCCACCAACGCTGTAGACTGAAGTTTCCCTTGCTATTATGATGCTAAGCATGTAGTGATACTATTGTGAATGGTTCGACATGGTTCGCTCAGGGTAAGTGATTGTTATCCTTGAAGGAGTAATTTACCTAGTCTTACGACTAAGCAACCTTGTGGCAGCAAATCCGACTAGCTAGTCTGTCTTGATTCGACTAGTTGCTGTTTAGACTACCTACGACCAGAGTCTTCAAACATAGTAGGATATCCATTCACTCATGTACAGTATGCAGCAAGAGAGTGATATAACACAGATATAGGTTGGTTGTAGGCTGAAGTTGAAGAGTCTTGCTTAAACTTGCTTATAAAGCTGTGGAGAGGAACAGCTAGTCGTAAGACTAAGACTAAGAAATCATCGACTACGACTAGGTAGTCGGACTACCCTTACGACTAGATCAACATACGACTAGCTAGTCGGACTAAGCAACAAACCCTCACTTATGACTACTAGACAGCTAGGACACTTAAGTAAGGTAGAATAAGCTTATATTGATTAATTGTTAAGTTATAATTAAAGATTAACAGTTGTAATTAAGACTAAATCACAAACAACCCAATTGAACAATGGTGAGGTATAGTTGTATGTTTTGACTATCATGCTCATATCATCAACGAACACCATCAATCGACCTAGTCGAAGACTATAGAGCTCATAACTAGTCGATTAGTCGTATTTTCGCATTAAAAACGACTAGTCTAATCACTAAAAACTCATAGACTAAGCATGAATTGGGGTTTTGGGGTTTTGGGGTATTGTCAATTGGTTTGTTTGTGATTAAGTCTTAATTACAACTGTTAATCTTTAATTATAACTTAACAATTAATCAATATAAGCTTATTCTACCTTACTTAAGTGTCCTAGCTGTTTAGTAGTCATAAGTGAGGGTTTGTTGCTTAGTCCGACTAGCTAGTCGTATGTTGATCTAGTCGTAAGGGTAGTCCGACTACCTAGTCGTAGTCGATGATTTCTTAGTCTTAGTCTTACGACTAGCTGTTCCTCTCCACAGCTTTATAAGCAAGTTTAAGCAATACTCTTCAACTTCAGCCTCCAACCAACCTGTATCTGTGTTATATCACTCTCTTGCTGCATACTGTACATGAGTGAATGGATATCCTACTATGTTTGAAGACTCTGGTCGTAGGTAGTCTAAACAGCGACTAGTCGAATCTAGACATACTAGCTAGTCGGATTTGCTGCCACAAGGTTGCTTAGTCGTAAGACTAGGTAAATTACTCCTTCAAGGATAACTATCACTTACCCTGAGCGAACCATGTCGAACCATTCACAATAGTATCACTACATGCTTAGCATCATAATAGCAAGTGAAACTTCAGTCTACAGCGTTGGTGGAGCAAGAATCAATGTTTCGCCAAAGTGGTGTAAAATTTCCGAATTTTAGGTTTAGACTGGCCTAGTCGTAGAACAGAAATTTTAAATTGGATGTCAACTTATACAAAATAGGCATCAATCTATGATTCTGATAGACTAAACAACGTCAAACAGTCATCAATCCTCCTTGTATCGACTGTCATTGATGATATCCAGCATAGAACCTCAATCAACCAGAAAAATACATAACCTGCTTCGTTTAATTTAAAATCCTTTAAAGTGAATTATGTATTTTTCTGGTTGATTGAGGTTCTATGCTGGATATCATCAATGACGGTCGATACAAGGAGGATTGATGACTGTTTGACGTTGTTTAGTCTATCAGAATCATAGATTGATGCCTATTTTGTATAAGTTGACATCCAATTTAAAATTTCTGTTCTACGACTAGGCTAGTCTAAACCTAAAATTCGGAAATTTTACACCTCTTTGGCGAAACATTGATTCTTGCTCCACCAACGCTGTAGACTGAAGTTTCACTTGCTATTATGATGCTAAGCATGTAGTGATACTATTGTGAATGGTTCGACATGGTTCGCTCAGGGTAAGTGATAGTTATCCTTGAAGGAGTAATTTACCTAGTCTTACGACTAAGCTACCTTGTGGCAGCAAATCCGACTAGCTAGTCTGTCTTGATTCGACTAGTCGCTGTTTAGACTTCCTACGACCAGAGTCTTCAAACATAGTAGGATATCCATTCACTCATGTACAGTATGCAGCAAGAGAGTGATATAACACAGATACAGGTTGGTTTGTGGCTGAAGTTGAAGAGTCTTGCTTAAACTTGCTTATAAAGCTGTGGAGAGGAACAGGTAGTCGTAGACTAAGACTAAGAGATCATCGACTACGACTAGGTAGTCGGACTACCCTTACGACTAGATCAACATACGACTAGCTAGTCGGACTAAGCAACAAACACTCACTTATGACTACTAGACAGCTAGGACACTTAAGTAAGGTAGAATAAGCTTATATTGATTAATTGTTAAGTTATAATTAAAGATTAACAGTTGTAATTAAGACTTAATCACAAACAACCCAATTGAACAATGGTGAGGTATAGTTGTATGTTTTGACTATCATGCTCATATCATCAACGAACACCATCAATCGACCTAGTCGAAGACTATTTAGCTCATAACTAGTCGATTAGTCGTATTTTCTCATTAAAAACGACTAGTCTAATCACTATAAACTCATAGACTAAGCATGAATTGGGGTTTTGGGGTTTTGGGGTAATGTCAATTGGGTTGTTTGTGATTTAGTTTTAATTTCAACTGTTAATCTTTAATTATAACTTAACAATTAATTAATATAAGCTTATTCTTCCTTACTTAAGTGTCCTAGCTGTCTAGTAGTCATAAGTGAGTGTTTGTTGCTTAGTCCGACTCGCTAGTCGTATGTTGATCTAGTCGTAAGGGTAGTCCGACTACCTAGTCGTAGTCGATGATTTCTTAGTCTTAGTCTACGACTAGCTGTTCCTCTCCACAGCTTTATAAGCAAGTTTAAGCAAGACTCTTCAACTTCAGCCTCCAACCAACCTGTATCTGTTTTATATCACTGTCTTGCTGCATACTGTACATGAGTGAATGGATATCCTACTTTGTTTGAAGACTCTGGTCGTAGGTAGTCTAAACAGTGACTAGTCGAATCAAGACATACTAGCTAGTCGGATTTGCTGTCACAAGGTTGCTTAGTCGTAAGACTAGGTAATTACTCCTTCAATGATAACTATCACTTACCCTGAGCGAACCATGTCGAACCATTCACAATAGTATCACTACATGCTTAGCATCATAATAGCAAGTGAAACTTGAGTCTGCAGCGTTGGTGGAGCAAGAATCGATGTTTCGCGGAAGTGGTGTAAAATTTCTGAATTTTAGGTTTAGACTAGCCTAGTCGTAGAACAGAAATTTTAAATTGGATGTCAACTTATACAAATAGGCATCAATCTATGATTCTGATAGACTTAACAACGTCAAACAGTCATCAATCCTCCTTGTATCGACTGTCATTGATGATATCCAGCATAGAACCTCAATCTACCAGAAAAATATATAACCTGCTTCGTTCAATTTAAAATCCTTTAAAGTGAATTATGTATTTTTCTGGTTGATTGAGGTTCTATGCTGGATATCATCAATGACAGTCGATACAAGGATGATTGATGACTGTTTGACGTTGTTTAGTCTATCAGAATCATAGATTGATGCCTATTTTGTATAAGTTGACATCTAATTTAAAATTTCTGTTCTACGACTAGGCTAGTCTAAACCTAAAATTCGGAAATTTTCCACTACTTTGACGAAACTTTGATTCTTGCTGCACCAACGCTGTAGACTCAAGTTTCACTTGCTATTATGATGCTAAGCATGTAGTGATACTATTGTGAATGGTTCGACATGGTTGTCTCAGGGTAAGTGATAGTTATCATTGAAGGAGTAATTTACCTCGTCTTACGACTAAGCAACCTTGTGGCAGCAAATCCGACTAGCTAGTCTGTCTTGATTCGACTAGTCGCTGTTTAGACTACCTACGACCAGAGTCTTCAAACATAGTAGGATATCCATTCACTCATGTACAGTATGCAGCAAGAGAGTGATATAACACAGATACAGGTTGGTTGGAGGCTGAAGCTGAAGAGTCTTGCTTAAACTTGCTTATAAAGCTGAGGAGAGGAACAGCTAGTCGTAAGACTAAGACTAAGAAATCATCGACTACGACTAGGTAGTCGGACTACCCTTACGACTAGATCAACATACGACTAGCTAGTCGGACTAAGCAACAAACACTCACTTATGACTACTAGACAGCTAGGAAACTTAAGTAAGGTAGAATAAGCTTATATTGATTAATTGTTAAGTTATAATTAAAGATTAACAGATGTAATTAAGACTAAATCACAAACAACCCAATTGAACAATGGTGAGGTATAGTTGTATGTTTTGACTATCATGCTCATATCATCAACGAACACCATCAATCCGACCTAGTCGAAGATTATAGAGCTCATAACTAGTCGATTAGTCTCATTTTCGCATTAAAAACGACTAGTCTAATCACTATAAAATCATAGACTAAGCATGAATTGGGGTTTTGGGGTTTTGGGGTAATGTGGAGGTATAGTTGTATGTTTTGACTATCATGCTCATATCATCAACGAACACCATCATTCGACCTAGTCGAAGATTATAGAGCTCATAACTAGTCGATTAGTCTCATTTTCGCATTAAAAACGACTAGTCTAATCACTATAAAATCATAGACTAAGCATGAATTGGGGTTTTGGGGTTTTGGGGTATTGG